>OZ059904.1:8739888-8777388 GCA_964057215.1 Oscheius myriophilus
TACACACACGCACACACACACACACACACACACACACACACACACACACACACACACACACACACAAGACACACATACACACACACACACACACACACACACACACAAGACACACATACACACACAAGACACACACACACACACACACACACACACACATACACACACACATACACAAGACACACAAGACACACACACATACACACACCCACACACACAAGACACACATACACACACATACACACACACACACACACACACACACACACACACACACACACACACACACACACACCACTTTCCACCACTTTAAGACGATTTGATAATCACAATCATTCAAAATCTAAACTTTTTAAACTGAATTCTACCTTTTCAACTTGCATTTCCACATCTTCTGCATTCATTTGATCCACAGTACTCGACAAAGAACTGCATGGATCGCTCTGGCCACCAGCTCCTTGCTTAAATGTGGGTATAGTAAATGTAACGACTTCCAGGTAGTTCGAAATGCCAATAAAATTTTGATTGAAAAGCCTCTGAGTTCCTTCAGGAAGCTGCACGACGTTTAACGGCGCCTGCGCGCCGCGTTCCATAAGCCCCGCCCCCTCGAGCAGGAAAAATCAAAGCGCAATAACTTGGTTCGTTGTATATGGATGTTCAAATTTGAAAATATGAAATTTAGATCAGAACGTGTCTAACTGAAGGTCGTCGGCGGAGCAGCCGGATTTATTAAGATTTTCAACGCTTCGGTATTGCTTCGGGCGTCTGCATGACGTTTAACAGAGACCGTGCGCCCTTTCCATAAGTCCCGCCCCTTTGAGCCACAAAACGCCTTCTGCCTTCATTTTTCTCATCTTTCTATCAAATTTAACCAATTCTCCATTCTCACCTCAGCTTGCGGCTCGTTATGATCACAATCCACTGGTGAGTTCGCAACTTCAAAATTCACATTCGGTTCGCAAGGTTCAGCCACGATTGAACGCTCACTGACATCTGTAGCAGATTCAGCTAGCAAGTCCTCTGCATCTGAATCTTCAGCTTCTTCCTGAAAGTGCTACAGTTGAAAACTGGTAAACCTCATTTCTCACCTCCGTCTCTTCGTCTTCAGATTCCAAATCCTGTTTTACAGTGGCTGATGAAGAGCTAGGCAAACTTTGATTGCTGGCAATTGTAGCAGTTGTCGAAAAATTTTCGGTTTGGAGGTTTACACCAACTGCGCCTTCAGCTTCATCCTGGACACAAGCTTCATCCTGGACACATTTTCAAAATTGTAAGTCTTTACTTTCTCACTACTTCGAGCTTCACTTCTTCGACTTGCTTCTGCTTAGCTACTTGTGGTCCCACTACATCCTGGTTTTCTTCTTGGCCAATTTCCACGGCTGCGCTCCCAACTGCGAGACCACTACAATCGACCTCCAGTTGGCAAGGATATGGCTTATCCAACGTCAAAGGCTCATTTTCTTCTGTAGCTCCAATTTGGAGGTTGGCGACAGCTGAATTTTCAGCTTCATTCTGAAAAGTTTACAGTTTAAATATGAAAACCTTCTTATTCTCACCTCTTCAAGCTCCATAGCTTCAACTTCAGGCTCCTGGTCAACTTCTGGCTGTCTGACAGTAGGAGGTACTGCCGAAGAAGGCCGAATCAGGAGGTCATCTTGGCTAGGTACTGCTTCAGTAGTTTCCTGAATCATTTACATTATTCACCGAAATACTCACCGAGTTTCAAAGCCAACACACACATACACACACGCACACATACACACATACACACACACGCACACATACACATACACATACACACATACACACATACACACATACACACACGCACACGCACACGCACACGCACACGCACATGCACACGCACACGCACACGCACACGCACACGCACACGCACACGCACACGCACACGCACACGCACACGCACACGCACACGCACACGCACACGCACACGCACACGCACACGCACACGCACACGCACACGCACACGCACACGCACACGCACACGCACACGCACACGCACACGCACACGCACACGCACACGCACACGCACACGCACACGCACACGCACACGCACACGCACACGCACACGCACACGCACACGCACACGCACACGCACACGCACACGCACACGCACACGCACACGCACACGCACACGCACACGCACACGCCTTTCCACCACTTTAAGAATATTTGAAAATCACAGTCATTCAAAATCTAAACTTTTTAAACTGAATTCTACCTTTTCAACTTGCATTTCCACATCTTCTGCATTCATTTGATCCACAGGACTGGACGAAGGGCTGCATGGATCGCGCTGGCCACCAGCTCCTTCCTAAAAATGTGTGTTATAAAATGTAACGACTTCCAGGTAGTTCGAAATGTCAATAAAATATGGTTTTAAAAGCTTCTGAGTTCCTTCGGGAAACTGCACGGCGTTTAACGACGCCTGCGCGCCGTGTTCAATAAGCCCCGCCCCCTTGAGCAGGAAAAATCAAAGCACAATAACTTGGTTCGTTGTAAATGGATTTTCATATTTCAAAAAGTAAAAATTAAGCCAGAATGTTTTCTATCTGAACAAGCTAAGGTAAAAAATGAAATCTAGAGTTTTTTTGGTTAAAATTTTGGGATTCTGAGCCATTTCTCCATTCTCACCGTCGTTTGAGCTTGGATCTGGCCGTCGTGGTCCCATTCCACAAGTGAGCTCACAACTTCAGAATCTTCGTTCGGTCCAGAAGGGTCCGCCAAGGTTGAAAGGTCAATGACATATATCGTATCTCCAGTTTGGATTACTCTATTTAAATCTTCAGCTTCTTCCTGAAAATTACACAAGTAAAAACTGTTTAACCTCATTTCTCACCTCCGTCTCTTCGTCTCCAAAGTCCGAATCCTGATAGCTAATGTCTGAGTCAGCCAAACTTGAATCGCTGGAATTTGTCGCAGTTGTTGAGTCTGAGCTTTCAGCTTCATCTGAGCTTTCAGCTTCATCCTGAACGATTGACAAGTGAAAACTGGTTAAACTTATTTGTCACCTCCGTCTCAGCTTCAGATTCCGAATCCTGCTCGCTATCAGAACTATCAATTTCCTGAAACTCACATTTCAAAGTTTTAGATCTTGTCTTCTCGCATTTACCTCTGTAATTTCACCACTTTCTTTCTTTCTTTCGCTCTCTGTCTCTCTGTCTCTCTGTCTCTCTGTCTCTCTGTCTCTCTGGCTCTCTGTCTCTCTGTCTCTCTGTCTCTCTGTCTCTCTGTCTCTCTGTTTCTCTGTTTCTCTGTCTCTCTGTCTCTCTGTCTCTCTGTCTCTCTGTCTCTCTGTCTCTCTGTCTCTCTGTCTCTCTGTCTCTCTGTCTCTCTGTCTCTCTGGCTCTCTGTCTCTCTGTCTCTCTGTCTCTCTGTCTCTCTGTCTCTCTGTCTCTCTGTCTCTCTGTTTCTCTGTTTCTCTGTCTCTCTGTCTCTCTGTCTCTCTGTCTCTCTGTCTCTCTGTCTCTCTGTCTCTCTGTCTCTCTGTCTCTCTGTCTCTCTGTTTCCCAGTCTCTCTGTCTCTCTGTCTCTCTGTCTCTCTGTCTCTCTGTTTCTCTGTCTCTCTGTCTGTCTCTCTGTCTCTGTCTCTCACACACAATTGCTCCAACCTCTTGTACTTGAACGTCGGCCTGACTGTCCCAAATAGTATCGGTCAACTCTTTTGAAACCTAAAAAGAAATCAAAGGATGATAATTAGAAGCAACATACATCGAAAACATAGAAAAGGTAGGACCACTTGGAATAGGTGTTTTTCCAAGCCAACTTTTCCCAATAGATCAGCCACTTCTCCTTTGTGATATTCTTGGCAGCTTCAACCCTGAAACAACCAATTAAATTGAATTTTTAGTAAAACGCAACAATTTAGCGGCATCGCGATAGTGGCATCGATGAATCCAATTTCTGCTGTAGGCACAGAAAGCGAAGAAGAAATCGGAAGGGGACTGAAATGAGACATTGTTAGAGAGCTTATTATTAACAACCTCTTTGCCGTCTTCAGTTGGTGTTGATAGAGGGTCTGCAGATTCGGAGATTTCGCGAAGAAGTAGGTAAATCTGTAAAAAAATCTGATTTGAAGAGAGAGAAAGAAAGACAGAGACAGAGACAGAGACAGAGACAGAGACAGAGACAGAGACAGAGACAGAGACAGAGACAGAGACAGAGACAGAGACAGAGACAGAGACAGAGGCAGAGGCAGAGGCAGAGACAGAGACAGAGACAGAGACAGAGACAGAGACAGAGACAGAGACAGAGACAGAGACAGAGACAGAGACAGAGACAGAGACAGAGACAGAGACAGAGACAGAGACAGAGACAGAGACAGAGACAGAGACAGAGACAGAGACAGAGACAGAGACAGAGACAGAGACAGAGACAGAGACAGAGACAGAGACAGAGACAGAGACAGAGACAGAGACAGAGACAGAGACAGAGACAGAGACAGAGACAGAGACAGAGACAGAGACAGAGACAGAGACAGAGACAGAGACAGAGACAGAGACAGAGACAGAGACAGAGACAGAGACAGAGACAGAGACAGAGACAGAGACAGAGACAGAGACAGAGACAGAGACAGAGACAGAGACAGAGACAGAGACAGAGACAGAGACAGAGACAGAGACAGAGACAGAGACCGAGACAGAGACAGAGACAGAGACAGAGACAGAGACAGAGACAGAGACAGAGACAGAGACAGAGACAGAGACAGAGGCAGAGGCAGAGGCAGAGGCAGAGGCAGAGACAGAGACAGAGACAGAGACAGAGACAGAGACAGAGACAGAGACAGAGACAGAGACAGAGACAGAGACAGAGACAGAGACAGAGACAGAGACAGAGACAGAGACAGAGACAGAGACAGAGACAGAGACAGAGACAGAGACAGAGACAGAGACAGAGACAGAGACAGAGACAGAGACAGAGACAGAGACAGAGACAGAGACAGAGACAGAGACAGAGACAGAGACAGAGACAGAGACAGAGACAGAGACAGAGACAGAGACAGAGACAGAGACAGAGACAGAGACAGAGACAGAGACAGAGACAGAGACAGAGACAGAGACAGAGACAGAGACAGAGACAGAGACAGAGACAGAGACAGAGACAGAGACAGAGACAGAGACAGAGACAGAGACAGAGACAGAGACAGAGACAGAGACAGAGACAGAGACAGAGACAGAGACAGAGACAGAGACAGAAACAGAAACAGAGACAGAGACAGAGACAGAGACAGAGACAGAGACAGAGACAGAGACAGAGACAGAGACAGAGACAGAGACAGAGACAGAGACAGAAACAGAGACAGAGACAGAGACAGAGACAGAGACAGAGACAGAGACAGAGACAGAGACAGAGACAGAGACAGAGACAGAGACAGAGACAGAGACAGAGACAGAGACAGAGACAGAGACAGAGACAGAGACAGAGACAGAGACAGAGACAGAGACAGAGACAGAGACAGAGACAGAGACAGAGACAGAGACAGAGACAGAGACAGAGACAGAGACAGAGACAGAGACAGAGACAGAGACAGAGACAGAGACAGAGACAGAGACAGAGACAGAGACAGAGACAGAGACAGAGACAGAGACAGAGACAGAGACAGAGACAGAGACAGAGACAGAGACAGAGACAGAGACAGAGACAGAGACAGAGACAGAGACAGAGACAGAGACAGAGACAGAGACAGAGACAGAGACAGAGACAGAGACAGAGACAGAGACAGAGACAGAGACAGAGACAGAGACAGAGACAGAGACAGAGACAGAGACAGAGACAGAGACAGAGACAGAGACAGAGACAGAGACAGAGACAGAGACAGAGACAGAGACAGAGACAGAGACAGAGACAGAGACAGAGACAGAGACAGAGACAGAGACAGAGACAGAGACAGAGACAGAGACAGAGACAGAGACAGAGACAGAGACAGAGACAGAGACAGAGACAGAGACAGAGACAGAGACAGAGACAGAGACAGAGACAGAGACAGAGACAGAAACAGAGACAGAGACAGAGACAGAGACAGAGACAGAGACAGAGACAGAGACAGAGACAGAGACAGAGACAGAAACAGAGACAGAGACAGAGACAGAGACAGAGACAGAGACAGAGACAGAGACAGAGACAGAGACAGAGACAGAGACAGAGACAGAGACAGAGACAGAGACAGAGACAGAGACAGAGACAGAGACAGAGACAGAGACAGAGACAGAGACAGAGACAGAGACAGAGACAGAGACAGAGACAGAGACAGAGACAGAGACAGAGACAGAGACAGAGACAGAGACAGAGACAGAGACAGAGACAGAGACAGAGACAGAGACAGAGACAGAGACAGAGACAGAGACAGAGACAGAGACAGAGACAGAGACAGAGACAGAGACAGAGACAGAGACAGAGACAGAGACAGAGACAGAGACAGAGACAGAGACAGAGACAGAGACAGAGACAGAGACAGAGACAGAGACAGAGACAGAGACAGAGACAGAGACAGAGACAGAGACAGAGACAGAGACAGAGACAGAGACAGAGACAGAGACAGAGACAGAGACAGAGACAGAGACAGAGACAGAGACAGAGACAGAGACAGAGACAGAGACAGAGACAGAGACAGAGACAGAGACAGAGACAGAGACAGAGACAGAGACAGAGACAGAGACAGAGACAGAGACAGAGACAGAGAGACCCTTACCTTCTCATATGTCTCCTCATACATCTCCCTACTTTCCATGGAACCGCAGTATTTCCAGAAAAAGAAGCCTATTTTTTCGTTATCAAATTTGATGTCTCCGTTATTTCTTAAAAAAAGCTATTTTTTAAAAGATTTTTTTTAACTCACAGCAACTTGGAAATGTTCTCATTTCTTTCTTCTTCACTACATATCCATCTCTCCTCCAACGGTCTGTCAATCAAATTTCTCATTTCATCGAATTCCATCACTTTCTGAAACACCAGAGTTTAAAATATAGAAAAAAAATCAACAAACCTCGTCCATCTTCGCCCTGTAGTAGGTTTCAGAACAGAAGTGTTTTTCGAAGATTTCATTTTCTTGATGTTTGATAAATTCATCAAACTTCAGGCCTTTCATCGTCTCCTCCCTTAAAAAAATGTTTACAAATTTTTATTGAAAATTGAAAAGAAAAAGTTGTAAACTCACATTTCATTGACCTTCGACATCCTGATGTCACAAGTCAGAGGAAACTCGACGTGGTCCCTAAAAAGATGTATTGATTTTAAAAAAAACCTTTTTTTAGAAATACCAGTGTATTCTACTCTCCATAGTAGAGTTTTGTTTTTACCGTAAAATTTAAGGCGACCAGTAAGCGCGCGGAAAAGGGAGCGGAGCCTAGAACCAGTGCGCAGAAAAGGGGGTGGAGCCCAGCAGCAGGGCACGGAAAAGTGGGCGGAGCCTAGAAGCAGTGCTTGGAAAAGGGGCGGAGCCTAGAAGCAGTGCGCGGAAAAGGAGCGGAGCCTAGACGCAGTGCGTGGAAAAGGGGCGGAGCCTAGAAGCAGTGCGTGGAAAAGGGGCGGAGCCTAGAAGCAGTGCGCGGAGCCTAGAAGCAGTGCGTGGAAAAGGGGCGGAGCGTAGAAGCAGTGCGCGGAAAAGGGGGTGGAGCCCAGCAGCAGGGCACGGAAAAGTGGGCGGAGCCTAGAAGCAGTGCGCGGAAAAGGAGCGGAGCCTAGACGCAGTGCGTGGAAAAGGGGCGGAGCCTAGAAGCAGTGCGCGGAAAAGGGGCGGAGCCTAGATGCAGTGCGCGGAAAAGGGGGCGGAGCTTAGAAGCAGTGCGTGGAAAAGGGGGTGGAGCCGAGCAGCAGGGCGCGGAAAAGGGGGCGGAGCCCGTGCCTCGCATAAAGCCCGCACCAAAATTTAGCGTATCAGTTTGGAAATTTTATTTGCACTTGCGAAAAGTATTTTTTTATAAAGGTTTTTATCAGCTAATCAATATCGATAGATAAGTTATGAGCCTTTGAACTTTTTTGCTAGTATTTTGCTTTTTTTTTGCAATTTCTTTAAATTCAAGAGGCCATATTTGTTTTGTCGTTCGTTTGTTTGCAAATTTATGTTTGTTGAAGTTCTAAAAATTCAATTTTAGGAGTTTTAAGGGGGCAGTAGGTTCATAAATTGCATCCAACTCAAAATAACCGAAAATGGGCGGAGCTTACGCGCCCCATTTGCAAATCCTTGGCTTGGGTGCTTTTTTGTTTTCAAACACTGTATAAATTAAAAATAAACAATAGTAAAAAAAATAAAATACGCGCATCGACCGTGTACTTTTATGCAAACTCAGACTCAAAGTTCATTTCAATTGAAGCTGAATATTTCGGTGGATACTTTACTATGCTTGGTTTTTATGTTTTACTTAAACGTGAAACAGTTTTATGTATTAGATTTCTTGGCAGAAGGAACATTTTGATGATGTTTCGTTAAAATATAGCGTTCTGAATTAGATATGCTTAAAAATGCGCAGATTTTTTATATTTTTTGTTTTTATATATTTGGAATAGTTGTTCTTCACCAGGATCAACATTAAAATCATGCGGATAAACCAACGTGGCACTACCTACTATTACGATCGCCCGCGACTAACCCTTGAGGATTTGGTGAAATGATTTGGCTGCGAGGATCGAACCTCTCGCTGAGAGACGCAGACAGAATGAGAAACGCCGTTGAGATTCTTTTTCTACATCAAACCCGGCGAACAGCTATATTTTTATGCATTTTCATCTATTTCACGGCAGTTATTTAGCGTGTGATTATTTTAAATAGTGTAAAAATTGAAAAACGATTACAATACACTTTTTAGAGCTAAAATTAAAACCAGGTTTGAAATTCCGCAATGAAAACTTCGGCGTGTGCGCCAATCTTGCCGATTGGCGCACACTTTTCTGTAAACCCCGCGACGTCGGCTCTGCGTATGGCCCGTTGGCTGAAAACTGTTGGGACAAAATATATAACTTATTCATCATTAAAACACTTTTTTTATCGGATACTTACTTGAAAAATGGTTATGACAACATAAAATAATCAAATATGATTAATCAAATAAAACAAACTTGCAAAAGGACCCTGACGGTCCATTTAACAGCCCAAAATTTATAACTCCAACATCTTCAGCCCCTCCCAATCCATTTAGACTGCAAGGCTCAAATAATCGCAAAATCACTTACGTTTTGGCCATTTGCTTCAGGTCTCCTTGTACTTTACTCGACTTCAAATTCAGCAGTTTGAACTGAAAGCGAACGATTTTTTTAACCAAAAAAAGGTTCAATTATACCTCGGAGATCTTTTTGTAGTAACGGTAGGAAGAGTACTTGCAGTTCTTGAAGGCTTGTCGTTCTTGATAAGAAGGTAGGTGGACAATATCGATGTCGTTGGCAATATACGTACTGAAGAGGAGATTTGTAGTTTTTGAAAATTTTACTTACAGATAGTTGAGGTACTGCAATCGCACTTCCCAGGGCACTGGGAGATGGTCTTTGGGAGGAGGAGGGGTTCTGCAAAAAATGTCTCAGTCTCTGCCTCTTCGCCTCTCTGCCTCTTCGTCTCTGTGTCTCTGTGTCTCTATGTCTCTGTGTCTCTGTGTCTCTATGTCTTTGTGTCTCTTCGTCTCTGTGTCTCTGTGTCTCTGTGTCTCTGTGTCTCTGTGTCTCTGTGTCTCTGTGTCTCTGTGTCTCTGTGTCTCTGTGTCTCTGTGTCTCTGTGTCTCTGTGTCTCTGTGTCTCTATGTCTTTGTGTCTCTTCGTCTCTGTGTCTCTGTGTCTCTGTGTCTCTGTGTCTCTGTGTCTCTGTGTCTCTGTGTCTCTGTGTCTCTGTGTCTCTGTGTCTCTGTGTCTCTATGTCTCTGTGTCTCTGTGTCTCTATGTCTTTGTGTCTCTTCGTCTCTGTGTCTCTGTGTCTCTGTGTCTCTGTGTCTCTGTGTCTCTGTGTCTCTGTGTCTCTGTGTCTCTGTGTCTCTGTGTCTCTGTGTCTCTGTGTCTCTGTGTCTCTGTGTCTCTGTGTCTTTGTGTCTCTGTGTCTCTGTGTATCTGTGTTTCTGTGTCTCTGTGTCTCTGTATCTTTGTGTTTCTGTGTCTCTGTGTCTCTGTGTTTCTGTGTCTCTGTGTCTCTGTGTCTTTGTGTTTCTGTGTCTCTGTGTCTCTGTGTCTCTGTGTCTCTGTGTCTCTGTGTCTCTCTCTCTCTCTCTGTATCTCTGTATCTCTGTATCTCTCTCTCTCTCTCTCTCTCTGTGTCTCTGTGTCTCTGTGTCTCTGTGTCTCTGTCTCTCTGTCTCTCTGTCTCTCTGTCTCTCTGTCTCTCTGTCTCTCTGTATCTCTCTCTCTGTCTCTCTGTCTCTCTGTCTCTCTGTCTCTCAGTCTCTCTTCTTCTTTCTATCTCTATCTCTCTATATCTCTCTCTTTTGCACTACTCACTGTGGTCGTCCACGTTTTGAGTTCTCCACCAACCGCTCTTCAAGTTCCGGGCAAATCTGAGAGATTATTTGAGTCAAAAATGTTTTCCCAAAAAATTTACCTCCGCCATAGCTTTGGCGTAATCTTCTACGTAGTCAAACACGAAATCCTCGAACCAGTTGATGAAAACCAATGGTTCCACTTTTTTGGCATTTCCGATTCTGCAAAAGAGCAATTTTAACGCCCTAGGCTAACTATTTTGACATCCTATTTTGCTAAGACTCACAATGTTCTGGCAGATTCATTACGGTACACGAGCGGAAGAGGGTAGGGGAGGTAATCGAGCGAATCACTGAAATAAACCAAAATAGGAAAATCGATTTATCGATTTTATTGATTGGCTCCTGGCACGAAATTTGATTTATCGACAGCGTAAGGTTCATTTGTGCTGCTATTTCAATATTTTAGTTCTATTGGTAATATAAAACCCATTAATTATACAAAAATACACGAAATATTGATTTTTTAATTGATTATGTTCTGACGCGATGGACAAAGGTTGCCAGAAGCGGTTTCGGCCGCCCTGAGCCTGCCAGGAACCAGTGCCAAAATATTTCTAGACCGCATGAATAATTTTTTAATCAACTTTAATGCTTTAGTGCCTTAGGCAAAACATCGGCCTAGGTCAATAAATTTACAAATTTTATTGATTTTTTGATTGCAAACTGCGGTGAAATTTCGATTAGCGAAATTCGCCTTATTCACATTGTTGATTGTTTTCTGACGCCGTCATATTTCGGTTTCCCATGAATTAAAAAATTTTGTTTTAAAAATCAATCGATTTGCTCATTTTATCGATTGGCTCCTGAAGCGAAATCTCTTCGCTAAGCTGTCCTAATAATTTTGAAAAAGTTAGTGCCTCAGGCAAAAAATTAAATCAAATTGTTAATCACTTTATCGATTTTATTGATTGCATACTGCCGCGGAATCTCGATTGGAAAAAAGTCGCTGTATCGATTATATTGATTTATTCCTGAGGAAAAGAAATACGAGGAAATTTTTTGCTCCCATGCTCCCATTTTCAGGATCACATATCACTATGTTCGCGCCTCGGGCAAAAACGTTTTTTGAAAATAAAAATCGATCGATTTTGGATCCTAACGCGAAATAACATTTTTATTGAAATAAAAAATTTTCTCCCTCAAAAACCTACTTTACAGAGGCAGACCAAATTTTCCAAAGCTCCTTGTAACGCTGCTCAATGTACTTGTCACTCTGTTCGTCTGATGATTTTCCATCCACCAAATTGGTAATTTCCTGAACGAAAACTTTTTTCGAAAAAGAAAAAAATCACTACTTACATCTGCCAGAAATAAGACGTACTCCGAAACATTAGTATGCAAATTGTGGACATACTCCTCCACAAATAGACAAATCTTTTCAACGAGCTGATTGTCGTACATCTCTTCCCTTAAAATGTAATTTTCTCAATTTCAAACTTGAACTGACAGTTTGTTGACGCTTTCATTGCGGTCGTAGCCTTTGGGAACGAGCCATTCAGGGTGGCAGGCCTCATCTTCACCTGAAAGGCGCATTATGTTTGCAGATGAATGAGAAATCATACCATCTTCATTAGGAGGAGAAACGGGAGGGAAAAGACTGAAAAAGAGGGATTGTTGAAAAGGAGACAAAACACTCACTCACTCACTCACTCACTCACTCACTCACTCACTCACTCACTCACTCACTGAACTTACGAGTTGAGGATGTCATAGTCTGCGGCGATGCATCTTTCAATCGCACGACAGCTCTAAAAATGTTAAAAGATCATCTTTTCCCAAGTCGAGTCTCACGGTAGTGATTTGAGCGTCGTACATCTGAAACTCCTTCGAAAATTCGAAGTTTCGCTCCTCCACATATCTTGCGTACCTCACCGGTGTCATTTCGCTTGCCTTAGAGATTCTGGAAAAATCTGTTTTAGAAAGTGTCATTTGGAAATACTTACAAATGTGTCAGCACAATCTTCCTAGACAAGGTGGGGATTGGAAATGGCATATTTTCATCGGATATGACATCTATGGGCAAGTCCCTAAAAATGAATTTATTCATTTCTCTCTTTCCCTCTCTCTCTTTCTCTCTCTCTCTCTCTCTCTCTCTCTCTCTCTCTCTATGTACTCACTCTTCGCAGTTCACATCGTCCTCGACCCTGCCAATTGCGCAACTTATCGCGTGATTCCTCAACTGAAAAACACCAATCTGCGAAAGAAGATTGGCACAACGCACCGATTTCAGCCATTCTCTGTATTTGTTGAAATCCTCAGAATCCCGGAAGGCGTGATGTTCTAGTTTAGCGCACAGCTTCCCGATGCTGAAGCCTTGACAAGCGTCTTCGCTAAAGCGTAAGAATGATGTTTTATGAGGAAATATAATGACAAAAAATCAAGATGACGACGACCCCAGCTAACTATAGGACTCTATGACATTTTTAGAATGGGTGGGGTCGTCTTTTTGAACCAGGAGGTATTCACCACAACGTTTTTTTTGCAAACTGCTTTTATTAATATGAAAGTAACACCGTTAAATTAGTCGGACTCTAACTAAGAAATCCTTTTTGGAAAAAATAAATTTGGTTAAGTTTGAACCAAGTAATTCAAGTTTGAATTGCGCACCCCAAGGCGGCATATAGCTGTCGCCAAAATAATATCATATGCTAATTGCGGAAATGTGCAAGGCATGCTCTGTCTTCTACTGATTAGACTGCGAACTTCAATGTCAACAGAGGATCACTGGAACATTCTAATTTTATTGGCATGATTCCATTTTGGCGACAGCTATATCCTCCGTCCTGGCTGTCGCTGCTGATGGAAGGCCACGCCCACTTTCCGCGACTGTCACGAGCAGCCGCCGCTGCATTTTCGGTTGTTATCGCTTCGTTTTCACAGAAATTGGGGTAAAACAGCAAGGAATCAATCACCTAACTGTGAAAAGTCCATAACTTAATAAATGTTCATAAATAGACGGTGAAATACTCCGTTTTAACTCTGAAATAGTCCCCAGAAGGTATAAAAGCGTTTTCTTTTGCAAGATTGTGTCATATGGCGTAGAAAAAACGTTTTTATTAATTTATTTCACATTTTAAGAAAAATTCATGCAGAAAGAGTTTTTCAGGCAAAAACTCTAAATTCGGGTGTTTTGCCAGTTGTTACTGGGGTGCGTTTACCGCACATTTTATTGAAAAAATGGAGGAAAATTCAACTTTCAAGGTGAATTGCGAAAAAAATTTAAAATCTATTGCTTTTGTTATTAAAAAAAGTACATACAAAATATAGTATTTTTTTATTAACACATCCTGCGTTTGCGCTTTACAACGGCATGCTTTACAACGGTTCTGGATGAAATTTATCATTTAATGTACTTTTCATGACCGCATCAGCATACTCTGCTCAAATAAATAATGACAGCTAGAGGGTATTGCTGAAATTTCTGAGATAAAACGCGTTTTATGAAAGGCTGAAGCGTGTCTACTTTGAAATTATACCACAAAAAATCGGCAATTTGAAAATGAGTGCACCTGGCTTTAAAATGATCCACATTATGTATGTTTTCATGTAAAATGCTGAAACATAACGTTTGCCTGTTGTAAATACGTTTTGCAAGCAAAAAACTGACTTTTTGAACTTTCAGGCGGAGTATCACATGTTTCAACTTTTACCCTGCTAACAAACGGTACACCATTCGAAAGATCGTCTCTTTTTGTCCCGTATTCCGTTTTCAAAAGTCGAAAAAGTTCGCATTCACGCGTTTTGAAGGAGTAGGCCCAGGATTTGCCTCCCTTCCGGCGCCGAAAAGTGGGCGGGGCTGCGGTGCCTACCAAGAGGGTACGCGCGCCAACGGCGCGCACCCTCCTGGGTCGCGGCCGTCGGCCGCCTAGTTAGGCGGCCTGCGGCCGCAAACATTCATGGCCTACGGTCACTCATTAGTCGGCCTTCGGCCGTGAACTTGGCGTGTGAAGCTCGGCCTACGGTCGATCTCACCCTCTACTTCTGAGGAAATGAACGCGTGGCTTTACGCTGATAGACCATAGACACACATACACACAGAAACCATAGCGTTGTATTATAAGGCTATTTACATTTTTTTACGAGACGTTCTTTGTATTTTTCAAGCAGATGTTTGAAGTTAACCCACATTGAACAGTGCAATTTGAATTTTATCGATGTCTTGAATTGAAAGTCGTCAAAAGTCATCAGTATCAGAAAAGTGAATTTCAGTTCGAAAAGCCTCAGAAAAGCCGCTTTTGTTGCAGCGCGTAGGCGGGTCAAACGGGCGCCGCTCGGGGTATTTTTCCAAGGTTTTTATAATGATCTTTGCGGGGTATCAGATTTTCCGCTGAAATTACTTGCTAAAAACTTTGCTAAAAACCCCCTCAATTTTTTCAGGCCTTTCCCCTTTCAAAGGAGAAAACTCACAGCTTCTTTCTTGAGGCCTCCCTTGTTTCCTCAGTGACTGTGCGAAGTACAACAGAGGGAGAAGATTCCGCTGACGAGGTGCTGTAAATGAAAAGTTATGAAAGCCCCTGCTTCCCTCCTCTCTCTCTCTTTTTTCTCTGTTTCTTACCTGGCTTCTAGTGACACGTCCATGTCCTCGACCTCCACTTCGAGGGAAGCGTGGCGTTTCAAATTCTCCATAAGCTAAAATTCCCAATATGCTAATATCAATTAAAAGCTCTACTGTTTGAATCCAATCGATATACATCGACAGTCGATATACAGAGAGAGAGAGAGAGAGAGAGAGAGAGAGAGAGAGAGAGAGAGAGAAAGAGAGAGAGAGAGAGAGATTTAGTCAAACAGAGAGATCGAGACTTTTTTCGTCGTATTTCTTGCGTACAACGATTTCAATCAATCTATCTTCCCACAGTCACATATGAATATTCATTGAAGTAACGCCGCCTGATTTCGCCCGACTTTTTGCGAGAAGTTGGAAACATTCAATCAATATCAGGGAAAAAATTAATCGTATATGAGATAATCGACATTAGGAACAATTTTATAAGAAACAGTTCAAAAACGTCTGAATTTAGTGAAAAAATTTTGGTGGGTGAATGTATTGATTGTAAGAAAAGCGTTCAATGTGCAGTTACAACCGCGTTTCAGGTGGCATTTGGTTCAACTGATTCTGAAATAGATTCGGGTGAAGAAATGTCGAAATCATGGTTTTCAAGGTGCGCAAAAGATATAAGCCCGATGCGGGGCTCGAACCCGCGACAGCCAGATTAAGAGTCTGGTGCTCTACCGACTGAGCTAACCGGGCGGTATTCGTGAAGGACACACGCCGCCTCATCATTCTTGGCGGCGGCGCCGAAATCAATTGAAACGTGTTTCCATTCAAATCTTTAAAGATATATCATTTATAACAAACAAAACTAATGTTTTGTGGGGAAAAGGTAATTTGGAGGGTTTTTGGTCGGGAAATACAATAAAATATAACCAAAATGAGCAATTTCAGTCATTTTCAGGCATTATAAAAGCAAAGAGCCATCTCTGGAATGACAATTCGAAAGGTACACATGTGATTGACACCTAATTGGACTTCTTCCGCTGATTAACTGATATCCTGCAGGTAATTGCCTCTAATGACGCACTTGAAAGGACATCAGCGAGGTGAACCATGGGAATAGGTATAAATAGAGTGCATTGAAAGTTCGTAATTAGAGTTGGAATGAAGTCAACATACAAAAAGTAATAAAGCAAAAATATTGTAGCGAAGGGGATCCGAACCCTCGATGTTTTGTGCAAAACTTGGCGCACACGCGTTGCGCCAGGCTTCCGCGCGGTTTTGGACCGCGGAGCCTCCAGAAACGCGGCCAAATACCGCGTAACGATTTTCATTACGAAAAATTAAAATTTTGAAGTAGTTCAAGAAACATTCTAGGGTAAATTTAGCCGGCGAATTTAAAAAAGTAAACGAAAGTTCAGAAAAATCAAAAGCAGACGCGTTGTTTGCTCAATTTTGAGGGATTTAAGCAGAAAAACGACAATAATTGAGGGTTTGAATCGGAAAGTTGGCTATGGTATGGGTGAGACATGTTATTACACACCTTAGTCAGGACACTGACCAAAACCCAAACCCCACATATGTTGGTGTGGTTGCGCAAGCGATGGGCAACTGTGCGCCAGACGTCGTAAAATTAGCACTGGGCTATGACATTAGTAGGGTTGGTAATACAGCAAGAGGTAGTAAAAGAAAGAAAGGACTATTTGAAGATACCGCTAACTTTAGAAGAGCGAAAATTGGCGAAACTCGGCGGAAGTGCAAGATGAGGGCATTGAGTGAGCTTACCAAGATATGTGTCATTGAGGGTGGAAAGATTTGGATATTTTCGTTTAGCAATAAAAAACGCTTTTTCTGGTTTCAATTTCAACATGACCATAAAATATTTCAAATCAACAAATATCGAAATGTTACCATATTGGCGCAAAATTCGCAAAATGTAAAAAAGGACCCGCAACGCCGCCTCCCTGCACTTCCGTCGCCAGGCAAAAAAGGGATGATTCGTCAATCGTGTGATCAAAAGACAAAGTATTGGGAAATTCGTGTTTGAATATATCTCCTATTCGATTGGTCACTGGGTAAATTCAGGAAATTGCAGAAAATAGTGGGTCTACAAGCTGGCTGACGGTGGTGCCAGCCGCGGGTGCGCCTCGCTGGCGCGCGCGTTCTTTCCGAATTCAAATCTCAAGTGGTTTCGATGTAAACTTTTTGAAAAGGTTTGTTTTAACCGATAACTGGATATTATTATCGATTGTTAACAAATCTTCAAGTAAACTCTACTACGGTCTGATGCCCAACTCTTCTGATATAGCTAAATGGAAACCGGTGGGCATCCGCTGTAAAGGCGGATTTTGTGTACTTGTTCTGCCGTAAGTGATTTCAATACTGATAAAAATTCAACAAACAAAAAAAAAGATTGAATTTGGATAAACTGATGTGCTTGCATGGAAAACGATTACTAAAGTTTTGGAAATCTTCGGAAATAACAAAAAGGTTCCAGAAACTTCGTTTTGACAGAAACTAGGGCTTTCGCGTCTGGCCCAAAAAAGAGAAAAAAGAGTGGTAGAAGGGAGGATGAAAAATAAACTTATTTGAGGATTTACAAATAATGCTACAAAAACTCGTCTCTTTATCCGACCCCTTTCTCCAATAAGTCCGCCGCCGCTGCCTCAGATAACCACGGTAAGTCGCCACCGAGATGTTTTTGATTAACTGTTATCAGTAGGATTTAAAATGTTATTCAATTTGTCAATCGACCGATTACAATGAAGCCAGGTTCTGAGAGCAGAAAATCAAAGAAGATATAGCGCTTATTGGCAAGAAATTCGCACATCCAGACACCGAACCCGCGTCGCCGCCTCCCTGGAACTTCCTCTGTCGGCCGCGGCGGGCTCACGAAAAAAAAGGATGACTCTTTAATCGTGTGATCGAAAGACAAAGGGTTGGGTAGTTCGTGTTTGAATATCTCTCTCAATCGATTCCCAACTAATCTTCAAGTAAAACAGAAAGGGCGAAAATGGGTCCGCATTCCCTTCCAGCTGGTAGATGGCTGTGCCAGCCGCGGCTGCGCCTCGCCGGCGCGCGCTCTTTCCGAATTCAAATCTCAAGTGGTATCGATTTAAACTTTAACAAATGGTGCATTTTAACCGATAGCTGGGAATCGGAAAAATTCAATCCGCTATCCTTTTTGCTTCTTAATTGTCTCAGTACCTGTAACTTCCTTGGTTTTGTCAATAAATCGATTGCCAAAGAAATTGCAGTATTCAATTTTTTTCCTTACTGACGGACTGTGATAAGAAACCGCATTGTTTTTAAGGTAGGGTCATAACATAATATGAATTCTGTCATACGATGACGAGCCACTATGCTTCACGGAGGCGGCGGGAAGGAGGGGAGAGGGCCGAAGGAAGAGAGGGATAGGATAAAAGAGCGGGTTCTCTTTTCCAGAAGTTTTTGTACAACTAATAGTACATTTTCTCTCTTTTTACTTCTAAAACTGTCTCCTCTTTTTGTGCCAGTCGCTGTCTGCCGGCATAATAGTGCAACGCTCGCGGTGCTCGCCGCCCTCGCTCTCGAGCGCGCCTGGATTCAATTCTGAAAAGTGGTGGACCAAAAAACAAAAACTGCTTGTTTCTTTGATTTCATACCATTTACTGAGGAGGAGGAAAATGCTGTGAGCCCCACTTGAGAAAAAGAATATGAAAGATTCGGATGTTTTCGTTGTGCTACTTTTTCATTTTTGGATTTGAACATAAGTATAGATTTGCCAAAACTACTTCGGAACAACGTGCCAATGTTTTGATGTTGTTCCCAGAGTAAAGCGTGCAATATAGGATACTCAGGCCATGTAAGCAGCCAAAAGGAAGTAGGTGTGTGTACAAGTTTGTAAGTATGACCGTTTTGGCGCGAAACTCGCACTTCCCGGCATTGAAGCTCTTACTCTTCCCCACCGGCCCCGGCGGGCTCTTGCAAAAAAAGGAAAGACTCGTCAATCGTGTGAAATAATTAAAAAGGATCGGTTATTTTGTGTTTAAATGTTTTCTCCCAACCGATTGGTCACTCTGTAAATTCAGACAATACAACGCGGAAAATTGGGTTCACCTCTCGCTTACCTTCGTTATTAGAAATCTTAGGCAACAAAAACTATCTTTAATAAAAGATCGAAAGTATTATCGCTTTCAGTACGCCACTTCGATTTAAATTCGGGCGGATAGCGCGGTCGAAGATTTCAACTATTGGGCCTGCAGAAAGCCTGGCACCAAAAGAAGAGCAAACGGCAAAGTGGAAAACACGGAGTTCAAAAATGCATTTGTCAAATTCTTTAAAAGAATTGCAGTTAAAATGAAATCGATCCACACTTCGATCCCCTCCCCACCTCCCCATCGGCCCTCCCTCCTTTCCTCCCGCCGCCGCCACTCACAAACACGGTGACTCGTCACCGTATGACAGAGGGAGGACATGTGATGTTTTCCGCCCCGAAAACGGTTGTTTTCAACGAAATCGAATGCGATTTCCCATAAAACTATAACATCTAGGTGATGTGTCTTCATTTTCAGTCAAATGGTGGCCGAAAGGTTGATGTGTCTGTCCACCATGAGAAAGCACATAACGAGTGAAGAGACATTTTTGGTGATTCGTGTTGAAAAACGCGTTTTAAATGGTGCAAACGATGACCTTCAACGAAGGTAGAGTCGATATGACTTGATATTTGAATTCGGAAATAGGGGGCGGGGCCACCGGCTGGAGCAAGCGGCTGCCAATTGGGAACAGCGCGCTGGGAAAATGGACTTGTGTCCCCTTAATCCAACTTTAACAATAAAATCAAAAAGGAAGCAAAGATGGTTTTTTTGGTTTTTTTTGTTTTGAAAATAGGGGTTTTCACTTTGAAAACGATAACATTTCGGACGTCTGGCGACCACCCACGATTGCGCAAGCCATGTGCGCAATCATGGGTGGAATGTACCAGGAACAAGTGTTACAGCAAGTGAGGTCAAATGGAGCAAATGTAAAAAGGTGATTTCCCTGCAGTTAGTGAAATTTATATGCAACTTTTGCAACTTAAGCAAGTAAAGATGCTAAATTCGAAAAAAAAATGTTCAATTGGTGAAAAAAATGGTTGAAAACCCGTCTATCGCGCTTTCACAAGTAATTTCAGCATTACACACCATCCACCAGCAAAATATTTTGTTGTTGTTGGAATTCCACTTTTGTTGAATTCACAGTTAGAGAGAGAGAGAGAGAGAGAGAAATAGAGAGAGAGAGAGAGAGAAATATAAGGAAGTATTAGTGATCTATCGTAAAATGAAATAAAATCGATTTGGCAACTTCTACCACTTCAGATTTGAATTCGGGGAAAATGGCGCGCGCGAAAAGTGCGTGAGAGCACCGACTGTCTGGGACAGGCAGCGGGCTGGAACACGCGCTTCAGGGCACAACGATGAGACACGGAGAGAGAGAGAGAGATAGAGAGAGAGAGAGAGAGAGAGAGAGAGAGAGAGAGAGAGAGAGAGAGAGAGAGGAGGGAGTTTTACCGTCTGGGATCGCTTACGTGCACAATACGGCTCACCTCTCCTCGCGCGCCGCGGTAAAAGCTCATAATTGGGGATCAGTGAGATTGGCATGGTAACGGCACCTGATTAGCAAAGGTGGCTCTCATTAGCATCAAATGGAGGTGAGGGAGGAAAAGCTACCGACAATCGGAGGTGATTACGGCTTTAAAGGTTTTGAGTTTGCGGCATTTGGGGATTCGTGGGGGGTTGCCACCCATTTGGAGCATCTCGGTCTTAAAAGCGGGTCCAAGGGGCTGGCCTCACAAAACAGAAAGTCTCTATCTGCTTCTCTCTCTCTCTCTCTCTCTCTCTCTCTCTCCAATTGTGCAACGGTGGCAGCTGTTCGCTCTCGCAATGAGCGTGAGTCGTATCCGTAATCCGTAAATGATCCGGAAAATGAAAGGCATTGTGTCTTCGGGTGCCGTGGGTGGCTGGGTTGATCTCCTGAGAGGCGGTTTACTGTCGTCGATTGCTGGCTGGGCTGAACTACAAAACGCAAAAATTGCAGCTTGGCCGGGGTAGATTGAAATACGTCAGACTTCTAGGGTAATTTTCCGGGATTAATGAAAGTTTGATTTTAGGAAATAAAAATTGTTCAAATAGTCATGGAAAAATTTGAAATAAGCATAACATGTTTTGTCAAGCGGAACAAAAACATAAGCCCGATGCGGGGCTCGAACCCGCGACAGCCAGATTAAGAGTCTGGTGCTCTACCGACTGAGCTAACCGGGCGCCGGTAGCACATGTTGCGCGCCGCCTTATCATTCTTGAGAGCGCCGCGTCGAGATGGAATGCGTGTTTCTGTCTAAATCTGTTTCTGTCCACAATGTTTATCAACGTGGAGAAAACCGTTTTTTAGTAGAAAATAGTAATTTGGAGGGTGTAGTGGCGCAAAATACTTAGAAACCAACAAACTCCTGTGCAAAACCGGCTAGAAAATCGATTATTTCTTGATTTTTGAGCTCATAATAAGATCAAAGTGTCATCTCAGGAGCAAGAAATCGAAAGATACGCATATGATTGGCACCTAATTGGACTTCTGCCCTGATTAGAGTGATATCCTGCAGGTAATTGGCTCTAATGACGTACGTGAAGGGGCATCGAAGCAGGCTACAACATGGAAATAGCTATAAATAGAACCAATTGCAAGTGTGTAAACAAGTTGAAATGAAGCGATCGTAATAAAAGTAATAACGCAAAAAGAACTGCCTTGGAGGGGATCCGAACCCAGGACTCTTTGGGCAAAATGGTAGGCGCCTACCGGCTGCGCCACCACATCGCTTTATTGTGCCGACGCCGGCGCCTTAAATAGTAGCAGGCGCGCCCGTTGCGGGCAGAATGTTTACAATGAAGGATTTTAATTCAAAATCGATAACAAAATGACTTTACACCAGCGAAATCTCCATCAAAGGAATCAAAAGAGTGGTTTAACAAGAGAAAATGCCGAGAAGCCTCCCACGCTCTCTTTCGCTCCAAATCGATAATTCAAAGTGTGTACTTTTCATGAAAGAACACAATTCCGCAGGAGATGAGTAATCTCGGAGGAGGTGATTATCTCCGGAGACTGAATGGAGGAAAAGAGCGGCGTAGCTAGGGGAAATCTCGATTATAGGCCTGGTGCAGGCCCCCACCTAGTGATTATTAGTCAGCTGAACCGATTGCACCCTACAATCGGAGGAGGAGCTGCGTCGGACAGCCTATAAATAATGAAATTCTCAGGATGAGCTTTGATTTGAACGGTAAACTACGCTCAATCGTTGTGAAATTGAGTTTCGCCCTATAAGAACAGGCCACCCAGCTAGGCAAGTCCGGAGGCTCAAAACAATACGGGTGGTCTGTATTTTTGGGTTACGGTAACCAATTAAACCTGTTACAGTAACCTCAATAAATTAAATATAGAAGTGCTGAACTTCTTGCTGGGGCCACCCATTGTGCCCGCGACGAAGCGACCATGAGAGTTCGACTCTTCCAATGCATGTAATTAGCAGGGGGTAATTAGTGTAATTGAATCATTTTTGGAGTTTTCTTGACCGGGCTAGCCCGAATTCAGACCCGGAAAAATAAGGACCAGGCAGGACCACCCATACCGATATGTCTCTCTTTCCTTTAAAGTGTCCGTGTGGACCACCCTGTTTCGAATTAAAATGGGAGGACCGGGGCTCAAATCGATCATGGAGGTATGTAATTTCGGGTTACGGTAGTCACTTCCACCTGTTGGTAGGGGGACCACCCAGTGCGCTCGCCTCTAAGGCGAACTTTTGGGGTTTGACTCCAGGCGTGTGACTCCATTACAATTGACTAGTTATCTGGGAGACCACAATTTCTTTTCGCCAGGAAATCGAGCATGAAAGACCGATTCGTTTGGAAAGAAACCTGGGTGGTCTAGTGACCACCCAGACAGTGGAAGAGACCACCGTGAAGGAAATTTAAACGAGTATTTTCGGGTTACGGTACTCACTTCAACCTGTTAGTAGCGAGGACCACCCATAGCGCCAACCACGATCGCGACCATGAGAGTCCCACCTCATTAGGTGCACGTTATAATACGGGCGAGGTGATTCGAGTGGCGGATGAGTAATTGATAAATATAATATACACTTTTGAGTTTTCGTAGCCCGGGCTAGCCCGGGTATACCCGGCAGCATGAGGGTCCGCTGGACCACCCATATCGGCGTCTTTCTCGACCACCCTGGTTTGATAAACGTGTTTTCCGGATAACGGTAGTCCACTTGGTTTCTGTAACTCATTTCGTAATGAAATCAAATTTGCGATCTTTATGCTTTTGGGTGTGGCTACGGATCGATTCCAGGGTATTACAGCGGCCACAAATACAATGGTCACAATTAAGTAATCTTGGAGACCGCCCATTCTGCTCACCAGCAAATCGATTATAAAAGGGCGGTTCGTTTCACGATTGGAAGCGAACATGGGTGGTTTGGGCGACGAAAGAAATGGGTGGTCTGGCCACCCAGGTGGGGAGACCACCCATACTGTGGACGAGACCACAGTCAAAGAAAATTGTTCAAATAATTGAGCAGTCAAGTCGGCTACACGAGATTTTGCAAAATGGTCTGCAAGGTTACTTTTTAGCTCACTCAATTACCAAGCTAATAAAAATAACTGCGTTGAGCGTGATCAAACGTGGGTGGTCTGAATGCGCGATGCCCGGGAGCTCAAGTTCTTAGTTTTTTTTGAGTATAACAGGTATAAGCTAACCGTAATTGGTAGCCAAACACGGTGGTGTGCCCGCCAAATTTCCGGGTGGTCCAGCCCACCCAAGAAAATTTCGAATTTCGTCGCAAACTGGGTGGTCTCAAAAAAGAATATTGAAAAACTAAAACGCCGTTACTTGTTTGGAGCCTGATCAAACGTGGGTGGTCTGAACTTGTGGTCCACTACCTTTTCGGCTGTTCTCATGGGTGGTCCACACACATCGTTCCAAACTGGGTGGTCTCATTGCAAAGTTGCAAATGTCACTGATCCATGGGTAGTCTGGTACGAAAGATAGAATACAAATGGAAGCAAAATACCATCTATTCTTAGATGATAGTGGGAGATTACGGGGCGGCGTGTGAATCACACCCGATGGCAGGGGATGTCGTCGAGAGCATGAGAAAGGTAATCGATTGGCCCGATACGAACTCTCTCGGTCCCACGACGGAACCGTCATCGCCTCTTTTTGTCAGGCGTTGCGTGCAGCTGCGAAAGGGGCAACGGACATGGGAATAATAGGGAGCGTTGCGAAATCGAGGCAGGAAAGCTGTGTCTGTGTGTCTGTGTGCGCGTATGTGCCTGTGTGTGTGTGTGTGTGTGTGTGTGTGTGTGCGTGTGTGCGTATGTGTATCTGTGTATCTGTGTATCTGTGTGTCTGTGTGTCTGTGTGTCTGTGTGTCTGTGTGTCTGTGTGTCTGTGTGTCTGTGTGTCTGTGTGTCTGTGTGTCTGTGTGTCTGTGTGTCTGTGTGTCTGTGTGTCTGTGTGTCTGTGTCTGTGTGTCAGTGTTTCTGTGTGTCTGTGTGCCTGTGTGTCTGTGTATCTGTGTATCTGTGTGTCTGTGTGTCTGTGTGTCAGTGTTTCTGTGTGTCTGTGTGCCTGTGTGTCTGTGTATCTGTGTATCTGTGTGTCTGTGTGTCTGTGTGTATGCGTGTCTGTGTGCGTGTGTGCGTGTGTGCGTATGTGTATCTGTGTATCTGTGTGTCTGTGTGTCTGTGTGTCTGTGTGTCTGTGTGTCTGTGTGTCTGTGTGTCTGTGTGCAAGTGTGCGTATGTGTATCTGTGTATCTGTGTATCTGTGTATCTGTGTGTATGTGTGTCTGTGTGTCTGTGTGTCTGTGTCTCTATCTCTGTAGCATATACAAAACGGACGAAGAAATCAAAAGAAAAGGAAAACTTGGAACATTGTATGGTATAAATGTGCGAGAAACTAACCGAACAGAGTTTGAAATACAAAAAAGCCACTTTTGCTTTTAAAATTAGCGGCCGGTCCTTTTTGTCATTAACCCCAAACGCAGAAACATTATCGCCTAGCGGTTGTTATGATCCCCCATTCTGTTTATTTTCGTTTACAACCCCTATCTGCGCAAGACAATGCCCCGGCTGTGCGCGAACTCCGCCCAGCTGTTTACCGGAATCTTCGGACCAAATGCCGCTGCTTTGAGCAATCGATAATCGGTGGCACCAGACATTACGAAACTGTTTATACTAATTCCGAATGTACCTTCCTGTATCCTCATGTTTCTTTTATCTTCTCTCCAGAAAGCCACCTTCAGAACAAATGGTTGAAGTGGAAGTTACCTGTGATCAGTGCGGATTACCCGGCTTCATCTCAGCCCCCGCTTGGGGAAAACACTGCAATTGTGGCAATCTCCTACTGGCACCTCTCACAAATGGAGACAAGTAGGCGTTTCAGTTCTCAAGTAGACTATCGAGTGCTTAAAGGTACGTGGACAATGGTGACACGATTTTCCTCGTCAACAGTGGAATCTTCATTATGAACGACGGGCTCTGTAACCGGGCCATCAGTAAGTTTTCCAAGATTTTATGTCTACATGTACTGTTTTAGGCAACAAAGTGGTAGGTGTTCAAAATCAACAGCTCGTCTATGACTCGACTCCGATTGGCGAGCCTTATGAGGCCCTTGCCAACGATTACAAGGCAGTCAGGTATGTTGTTATTCACTGTGTTTGTGTGTGTGTGTGTGTGTGTGTGTGTTTGTGTGTGTGTGTGTGTTTGTTTGTGTGTGTGTGTGTGTGTGTGTGTGTGTGTGTGTGTGTGTGTGTGTGTGTGTGTGTGTGCTTGTATATCTCCATCTCGCATTAATCGAACACGTTTAGGAGGCAATGCAAGGAGAAAGACAAGACAATCACAAATTGCAGAAAGACGATTTCCCATCTTATGAACATGGTGCAAAGACAAAACGAGGAGAACAAAAAACTTCGTAATGCCTCTCAACTTACAACGCCCGAATATCAAAAAATTAATGATGGCCACTTTGAACAGATCGTGAAGGACTGGCAGACGGAGTTCACCAACCTCAGGTGAACAGCTTTTAAATTAAAAAGAAATCTTTGTGGTTGTAGCTCAAATCTTCTTTCCGCGATCGCCCAAAAACGCTTTCAAACTTACATTCAACATGCCAACGCTAGAAACGGTATGCCTACAGAATATCATTCAATCTATTATCCGTTTCAGAGGTCATTCTCAATTTGCTGCGTGGAAAGGGGGAGACAAGGAAGAGGCCTATGAATGAGGCGATGGAGGGGCCTAACGAGCACAAAAAGAGGTGGGAATTGACTCATACTCAATATCTCACTCACTCACTCACTCACTCACTCACTCACTCACTCACTCACTCACTCACTCACTCACTCACTCACTCACTCACTCACTCACTCACTCACTCACTCACTCACTCACTCACTCACTCACTCACTCACTCACTCACTCACTCACTCACTCACTCACTCACTCACTCACTCACTCACTCACTCACTCACTCACTCACTCACTCACTCACTCACTCACTCACTCACTCACTCACTCACTCACTCACTCACTCACTCACTCACTCACTCACTCACTCACTCACTCACTCACTCACTCACTCACTCACTCACTCACTCACTCACTCACTCACTCACTCACTCACTCACTCACTCACTCACTCACTCACTCACTCACTCACTCACTCACTCACTCACTCACTCACTCACTCACTCACTCACTCACTCACTCACTCACTCACTCACTCACTCACTCACTCACTCACTCACTCACTCACTCACTCACTCACTCACTCACTCACTCACTCACTCACTCACTCACTCACTCACTCACTCACTCACTCACTCACTCACTCACTCACTCACTCACTCACTCACTCACTCACTCACTCACTCACTCACTCACTCACTCACTCACTCACTCACTCACTCACTCACTCACTCACTCACTCACTCACTCACTCACTCACTCACTCACTCACTCACTCACTCACTCACTCACTCACTCACTCACTCACTCACTCACTCACTCACTCACTCACTCACTCACTCACTCACTCACTCACTCACTCACTCACTCACTCACTCACTCACTCACTCACTCACTCACTCACTCACTCACTCACTCACTCACTCACTCACTCACTCACTCACTCACTCACTCACTCACGCACCCTCTGTCTCAAATTACGCTTTCAGAACTGCGGATATCCCTGACGAAGCTGGCCCCAGTTTTCAGCAGTCCCACCGTAACAACCCCTCAAACGACAACAACAAGTAGCTTTTCGTTGTGATTCTGTTACCGTTATTCCATTATAATTAACGTAACTATACCTTGCACCGTTTCTTGCCGTTTCCCTATAGCTACTCATCTTTGTTACAACTTGTATATACAAACAGATTTCAGTCATATAAAGTGTGTTTCCCTAAAGTTTGTCTAATATCTTGTCGAATAAGGAGAAGCTGCCGACTTTTACGATGATCCACTCTGTTTATTTTGGTTTACAGCCTCTTGCGGCAAAAGATAATGCCGAGGTCAATTAGCACGCGGTAACTTTACGGCACCTTGTGCGCGAACTGAGACAGCTGCTCACAGTTTGACCTGAAATCACCTTTTCAGCTGTGTTTAGTAGATCCATAGCCATCTTCCATATCGTGTTTGTCTTCCCAGACTGATGACAAGGCCCTGGGTTTTTTCAGTGGTTCTGCAAAACACGTTGTTTATTCTAATGCGGAGTCTCCCTTCATCTCTGGTCCGCGAGAACTGTTTTCGTATAATTTGCACCGCCACACCTTAAGTTGGAATGAGGCGATCTCTCTCTTTCTCTCTCTCTCTCTCTCTCTCTCTCTCTCTCTCTCTTTCTCTCCCTCAATGTCTCTCTCTCCCTCTCTCTTTCTAACTCTCTTTCTCTCTCTCTTTTGAAAATGTTTGTGATTAGACCATTTTCAGAAGATGAATGCCTCAGCTGATCACCTTCCGGACTTCCCCTCCGTTTCCTTCCGTTCTGCCGCTATTACATTTTTGTAAGTTTTTAAATTTTGAAAACGAATTGACTTGTTTTTTCAGAATGAATAGCACCGGGTTGCCCCACTTCTTCTGCCGTATCCTGGAATTTGAGGCCTTTAAGATGTATCCTTCTTCGGAGGAGGGCTATCTCACCGTTCTTTGTGAGGTAAAATTTTGTTTAAATAATTTGCCTAAATGTTTTTTTAGATTGTAAATGTCGTGTCTCACATCAGCCGCGCTGATGATGGCAGTCCCGTGAGTTTTAAGAGAGTGGGAGAGTGTAATAGGCTGAGAGATTGAGAGACAAATATGCACAGATAAAGAGACAAAGCGAGAGAAGCATAATTTCAGATCTCAATTCCCTCGGCTGTTCCCAATAACCCGCCGCCATCTCCCGAAATGGACGGCGACCTTCCCGACATTCTTTAGAGGGCCAATTCCTTCTTTCACCCATGTGCATGTGAGTTCAGAATGACAGAATCAGAGAGAGAGAGAGAGAGAGAGAGAGAGAGAGAGAGAGACAGAGAGACAGAGAGACAGAGAGACAGAGAGACAGAGAGACAGAGAGACAGAGAGACAGAGAGACAGAGAGACAGAGAGACAGAGAGACAGAGAGACAGAGAGACAGAGAGACAGAGAGACAGAGAGACAGAAGAGAAAATGAACGAAAAAATCAAGAAAATTTCCAGATCACTCTTTCGGTCGACGCCATCTCCAGATTTTCTGCCCGATATAGATCTTTTTCTCTTTTTCGTTTTTTTGGTAACACGAAATGCTTAACGTTTTGTTTTGCCTACATTATTTTGAAAAACCTAATATTCAGCGATGTTCTCAAGCAAAATGATTTTTCAAACATAGCATGGTATCCAGCGCCTCCAAAGCAGTTTTGTCATGCAGGGTGCCCTGCTGGCTTTCAACGGGACTGGCCAATCATGTACCCACGCGTTCGTGGTGTAATGGTTAGCATGGATGCCTTCCAAGCATTCGACGGGGGTTCGATTCCCCCCGAACGCAGATTTTTTGCTCAAAATATATTAGCAGAAAATATACCCTTGTTTATTTTGCATAAGAAAATTCCCTCAAAATTCCCTCAACCTTTGGAATGCCCCAAAACAGTTCAAAATAGCTTGAAATAGATTCATTTTATGAACACCAAGTAAAATAAGATCACATAGAAAGACAATAGTTCTCTGAGGCTCTGAAAGACCCATATCTGAGCCAACAACATCAACGGGATTGCACAAATCAATAGAACAAAATAAATAAAAACCATCAATAAAACAAGTCTCCACGTAGGCGTAGATACATCTTTTAGGGTAGCGGCGCAGCACGAAGACTTAACAGTAATTACAGTGGAGGCGGAGGGAGCGCAGAGAAGGTGGAGATCTCTCCGAATTGACTGAAATAGGATAACATTCTTCTGTCTCTTTGTCTCTGTCTCTCTGTCTCTGTCTCTGTCTCTGTCTCTCTGTCTCTCTGTCTCTCTCTGTCTCTCTCTCTTTCTCTCTCTCGTACTTCGTACCACCCAGCCCACTCCGAATTTCGACAGCGCGAGAATTAATGTTCCCGAACGCTAATTGGAAAGCCGTAAATCTGCCCTTCTGCTCGCGTGAGACTTCCTCTAAAAGGAAAAGAATTTATGTCTTGGTCTGCACTACTTAAGGGAGGCTCCTGGAGCCAGGTGTCATTCCACCTGGTTCTGCGATGCGTCTCCTTCCTCTCTTGGGCCTTTGCCTCTTCCCTCACATTGGTTTGTCTCTCTTTGCGTATGTTCGATCCAAATGTTCAGCTTCTTGTCTCAAACTTTGCCTGAGGAAGTTAAACGCTGGAGCCTGCTTGGCTATCCGCTTCAACAGCTCTCAGTCGGAGTAAGAACAAAGAAAGAGAGAGAGAGAGAGAGAGAGAGAGAGAGAGAGAGAGAGAGACTGAGAAAAAGGAAGAGCAAACTATTTTTTCAGCATTCGCATTATCCTTTAGCCAACTGCAGGGCTTGCGCCTGAACATTTCGTCTTCAACTGGAAAGCCAACTCGAATCGCAGTGTAGTGAGGGACAACAGTGAGATTCCTTGCGCGCCTCCCAATTTTGATGGTGAATTCACAAACATCTACATAAAACACGATGAGCGTCTGAAGGGATGGAAGGTGGGATGTAAGTGAGGCATATGTACAACTATTTACAGATGAATGATGAAAAAGTCTGGACCTGCCCCACTGATAATAACAAAGTGGTTGCGAAGGGCCTCATACCAGATGTTTTCAATTTGCTTGTCTACGATGAAAATGGCGGCAATGGAAATGTCCACACAATTGCTCACTGTGAATAGGAGCGAGTTTTGAAGAAGAAGAATAGCTGACGCTTTTGTGAACATTACTCTCGTGGGCAATAAACTGTTTTGTGAGGGCTAGGAAATGAAAATAGGAAGAAACAGAAATACACAGAGAGAGAGGGGGGGCAGAGGCAGAGGCAGAGGCATTCACACACTTATTCACTCCCTCATTCCCTTCTTTCGTCTTACCTACTTAGATTTCTCTTTCAAAACCTAGGCGGTCCAAACGATGGAGGAAGACAGACGCGTTCAGCTGAAAATACCACTAAATTAAATGATAAGTCATAGGCAAACTTACAAAAGCCCGTTGTACTTGATTGTACTTGAGAGATTGTTGAGGTAGTTGTCGTTGTTCCGGTAAATGGCAAGAGAAGTTTATGGGAAGGCTGAAAGTCACAAATTGGCCATATGTTAAGAATTTTGTTTTGTAAATAATGTTTTTGTGAGATAATGTTCGTATTTTTAGCTGTGCACATGACTTACTTGTTTTATTTCAAAATTACTTGGGAGTCTGAACGGAGCAGTTGCAGCAGAAGATGACGGCTGATCATCAAGGACTATAATCGGTTCCATGTCCTGAAGAATTGTTACGAAAATCGAATGTTTCTGTCACACACGCACACGCACACGCACACACACACACACACGCACATGCACACGCACACGCACACGCACACACATGCCCACACACACACGCACACACACACACGCACACACACGCACACACACACACGCCCACACACACACACGCACGCACACACACACACACACACACACATACATCCTCTGTTACCTCATCTTCATCCAAGGTCAAATCAACAATTTCCTCGTTCGTGCCTGCTGCAGAACTGGGGGACAGTTTGGCCTGAAATGCTCCGTAGCGTCGGTAATAGTGTCCCTATGTCATCTAGACTTCTGGGAGCCTAACTTACATTCGAAACCTCCACTTCAGTTTCTTTAACCAATTTCTCTGTCGAGCTGGTGGATTGACGGCCTTGGCCATATTCGCGTTCAACTCCTTCCTGGAACGAGTTATAAGAAAATGTCTCTCTCTCTCTCTCTCTCTCTCTCTCTCTCTCTCTCTCTCTCTATAGTGCCCGCCAACCCTACTTCGGCGGTTTTTGAAACGGAGTGAGATTAATTCTTATTTTGATATTTGAATAACCGTGCCAAAACTACTTCAGAACAACGTGACAATGTTTTTATGTTGTTCCTTGAGTAAAACGTGCAATATAAGATACTCAGGCCGTGTACTCAGTCAAAATGGCCGAAGTATATTTGGCGACGAGCATACATCAGAATAGTGCGCTAAAATGGACGTAGCCACCTTTGAACGAATAGTAGAAGTAGGCTAGGAGAATACGCCCCCATTTCATAATTCGCGTATTTTTCGTTAATGAGCTGTTCTTCTAGGACCTATTTGTTTAGTCTCTCTACCTTATCGAACAACCCCAACTTAGGCACAAAAGAAACCTAGTTTTCAAGAATTGTGTTACCAAAGAGTTACTTTTTTGCCCAAAATACCGACAAACGCAAACAACTGCAAAAAGATTCGAATAACATGCGGAAAAGTAAGGTTCTGGCCTACTTATAAGAACATTTTAGAGTGGATGGGCAAGTTGTTTGCTTACTTGGTCAATTTCCATGCTCTGGTCTTTTTGATTCATTGTTACGGCTGGGCTCCCAACTGCGGGAGTACTACAATCGACCTCTAGTTGGCAAGGGCCTGGCTTATCCAGGGTTAAAGGCTCACTGCCTTCGGTAGCTCCGTTTTGGGGGTTGGCGACAGCTGAATTTTTAACTTCATCCTTAAAATTTTACAATTGAAATATGAAAACCTTCATATTCTCACCATTTCAAGCTCCATGGCTTCAACTTCAAGCTCCTGGTCGACTTCTGGCAGTGTAACAACTGGAGATACTGCCGATGAAGGCAGAATCAGGAGGTCATCTTGGCTAGGTGCTGCTTCAGTAGTTTCCTGAAACATTTACATCACTCAGTATCACACACACACACACACACACACACACACACACACGCACACACACACACACACACACACACACAAACACACGCACACACGCACACACGCACACACGCACACACGCACACACGCACACACGCACACACGCACACACGCACACACGCACACACGCACACACGCACACACGCACACACGCACACACGCACACACGCACACACGCACACACGCACACACGCACACACGCACACACGCACACACGCACACACGCACACACGCACACACGCACACACGCACACACGCACACACGCACACACGCACACACGCACACACGCACACACGCACACACGCACACACGCACACACGCACACACGCACACACGCACACACGCACACACGCACACACGCACACACGCACACACGCACACACACAAACACACAAACACACACACACACACACAAACACACGCACACGCACACGCACACACACACACACGTTCTGGCCACCAGCGTCTTTCTGAAATGTGGTTTAGTTAAGGTAAGGTCCGCGGCGGAGCAGCCGGATTTATTAAGATTTTCAACGCTTCGGTATTGCTTCGGGCGTCTGCATGACGTTTAAAAGAGACCGTGCGCCCTCCAGAAGCCCCGCCCCTTTGAGCCACAAAACGCCTTCTGCCTTCTTTTTTCTCATCTTTCTATCAAATTTAACCAATTCTCCATTCTCACCTCCGGCTCAGCTTGGAGCTCGTTGTGATCCACTGGTGGGTTCGCAACTTCAAAGTCCACATTCGGTTCGCAAGGTAGAACCAAGATTGAACGCTCACTGACATCTGTAGCAGATTCAGCTAGCACATCCTCTGCATCTGAATCTTTATCTTCTTCCTGAAAGTGCTACAGTTGAAAACTGGTAAACCTCATTTCTCACCTCCGTCTCTTCGTCTTCGGAGTCTTCCTCGTGTTTGATAGTGGCTGATGAAGAGCTAGGCAAATTCTGATCGCTGGCAATTGTAGCAGTTATCGAAAATCTTTCGTTTTGGAGATTTACGGCAACCGAATCCTCATCCTGAAAATTGAACAAGTTAAACCTGTAAGTCTTCACTTTCTCACCACTTCAAGCTTCACGGCTTCGACTTCAAGCTCCTGCTCGACTTCTTGTTGTTCCATTACAGGTACTGTAGTTGAAGAAAGAATGATACTTTTTCTTTGGCTTGCCGAGGCTTCAGTCGGTGCTTGAAACATGCGCACTATGTCAATTTGGAGACATAACTATACTCAATGCCAATCCTACTGTGGCCGAAAAGCGGCCACGCCCCTTATTTAGTGCACTAAACAGCTCGCTGGAGCCGGCGGATTAAAGGATGGACCGTGTAAACGAAAATGCAAAAAACTAGGCGTACTCAAATTCACTACCGTACTCAAAAATAGTTTGTGACAGCCGGCTGGCGCTTCGGCGATTTGAACAAGAGCCGGATCTCGACGCGAAACGCCTGATGTTAATAAAGCAATAATTACAATGCCTTTATTTATTCAATTTAACATTGAAGATTCTTTTTAAAATTCTAATAAATCATAAAACACTGCCTGATAAGTATTAAACTATGTTTCTACCATTAAAATGCCGAAATAGACTGAAAAGAAATGAGTCAAATGTCGGGTTACTGTAGTACACTACCGTTTGTTAATCTCAGCTTCTTTATAGCTTCTTTTGTGAGTAAATGGAGCAAATGGCTACCCTTTGAAATAAATTTTTTGGGATCAATGAATTCTTCGCTGACGAATAGCAGGCGTATTTCGAAAAACTGTACTTCCAGGAGGTGCCCACTTCTCCCAAAAAAGTTCAGAAGCTTTCAGTGACTTTCAATACTCCATTTTCCATGAAAACCGCTAGTCTTCTCAGGATTGAGGCGGTTTTGTATAATGAAAAACGCATTCGCAATGGAGCGCGCTTTCCGTAACCACCGGCTCACCACAGCCGGCGGCGGGGTATGACTATTTTGGCGTAATAATAGGTAATGCAAATATCAACATCAGAATAATATTACTCATTTCCAAAAACGCCAAAGTAGGGTCGGCGGGCACTATATAGCTCCCTTCTACGTCTACGGCCCAATTCTGTCTAATTTTTCTTTCAATTTGGTTTTCTGAAATAATTCTTCTTTCTTACCCTCGGCTCAGCTGTGTTGGGCACGTCGTGATCACATTCCACTCTCGCAACTTCAGAGTCCACCTTCTGTCCGCAAGGGTTTGCCAAGGCTGGACGTTCATTGTCACCTGTAGCTTCAGATTGGAGACTTACTGCAGCTGACTCTTCAGTCCTATTCTGAAAGTATGACAATTGGAAATTTCTCCCTTTCACTACTATGTCTCTCTGTCTCCCTGTCTCTTTGTCTCTCTGTCTGTCTGTCTGTCTTTCTGTCTCTCTCTCTCTCTCTCTCTCTCTCGTGCGACATGCCTCAATCGTACAAATTAGTTTCTAACAAATTTATCTTACCGGCATCTTTGTCGGCTCAGACACAAGGTCATCTTGAGACACTCTCTTTCGTGTTTGTGTGCTAATTGTGCTTGGTAGTTGAGCTGCTTCCTAAACGACATTACATTTGAAGACTTTGTCTATGTTTACGTAGCCCTCCCATCTAAATTTGGTTCTGAAATGTTTTCCTACCTGCTCCAGAACAAGGTGATTCGAACTTGGACTCTTATCGGCACTTGTAGAAGCTTCAGAAGTTCCGACAGATTGGAGGGGTTTTGCAACTGGCACTTGAAAAGTTTTCTAAAAGATGTGCCTCTGCCTCTGCCTCTGCCTCTGCCTCTTACCTCTAAAACCTCCGTTGGAATGCCACTCCACCTCAGAGCCTCTCGATTATTGAATTCATATCGATAGTAGGCCAACCATCCCTCCGGTCCACTACTAGAATTCACCCAATAAAAGAACTGTTCCACCTTCTAAAAGTCAAAACAATCACCCATTACGAAAACAATTACCTTCAGGTAGTTATGGTAGGCTTCCTTTGTGTACATGTTGGAATAGATTATACTTTCCCAGTAGAGACAGTAATTTTGAGCAGTTACAGGTGCTTGAACCCTGAAACAAGTTATACTTGGTTTCAAAAATCAAATTACAGTTCTTCTGGGCCCTTCATCGGGTACTGGCCGTCGTGGAAGTCATTCTTGGTCCATTTTTCAAAATGCAGTAATAGGAAGTCGCCCAATTTCTAGAACAAAAAATCAATAAGGAGAATTTCAAAAAAGTTACGTTTTTGTACATTGTCCGGCGCTGTTGGATTTCTTGGAACATTTCGAGTACCTGAATATAGTTTTGAGAGAAAGAAAACAGAAATCGGAAATATATATAAATGGTGTCAAATGGTCAGAGAGACAGAGAGACAGAGAGACAGAGAGACAGAGAGACAGAGAGAGAGCGACAGAGAGACAGAGAGAGAGCGACAGAGAGACAGAGAGACAGAGAGACAGAGAGACAGAGAGACAGAGAGACAGAGAGACAGAGAGACAGAGAGAGAGCGACAGAGAGACAGAGAGAGAGCGACAGAGAGACAGAGAGACAGAGAGACAGAGAGACAGAGAGACAGAGAGACAGAGAGACAGAGAGACAGAGAGACAGAGAGACAGAGAGACAGAGAGACAGAGAGAGAGCGACAGAGAGACAGAGAGAGAGCGACAGAGAGACAGAGAGACAGAGAGACAGAGAGACAGAGAGACAGAGAGACAGAGAGACAGAGAGACAGAGAGACAGAGAGTCAGAGAGACAGAGAGACAGAGAGACAGAGAGACAGAGAGACAGAGAGACAGAGAGACAGAGAGACAGAGAGACAGAGAGACAGAGAGACAGAGAGTCAGAGAGACAGAGAGACAGAGAGACAGAGAGACAGAGAGACAGAGAGACAGAGAGACAGAGAGATAGAGAGACAGAGAGACAGAGAGACAGAGAGACAGAGAGACAGAGAGACAGAGAGACAGAGAGACAGAGAGACAGAGAGACAGAGAGACAGAGAGACAGAGAGTCAGAGAGACAGAGAGACAGAGAGACAGAAAGACAGAGAGACAGAGAGACAGAGAGACAGAGAGACAGAGAGACAGAGAGACAGAGAGAGAGCGACAGAGAGACAGAGAGAGAGCGACAGAGAGACAGAGAGACAGAGAGACAGAGAGACAGAGAGACAGAGAGACAGAGAGACAGAGAGACAGAGAGACAGAGAGTCAGAGAGACAGAGAGACAGAGAGACAGAAAGACAGAGAGACAGAGAGACAGAGAGACAGAGAGACAGAGAGTCAGAGAGACAGAGAGACAAAGAGACAGAGAGTCAGAGAGACAGAGAGATAGAGAGACAGAGAGACAGAGAGACAGAGAGACAGAGAGAGAGCGACAGAGAGACAGAGAGAGAGCGACAGAGAGACAGAGAGACAGAGAGACAGAGAGACAGAGAGACAGAGAGACAGAGAGACAGAGAGACAGAGAGACAGAGAGACAGAGAGACAGAGAGACAGAGAGACAGAGAGACAGAGAGACAGAGAGAGAGCGACAGAGAGACAGAGAGACAGAGAGACAGAGAGACAGAGAGACAGAGAGACAGAGAGATAGAGAGACAGAGAGACAGAGAGACAGAGAGACAGAGAGACAGAGAGAGAGCGACAGAGAGACAGAGAGAGAGCGACAGAGAGACAGAGAGACAGAGAGACAGAGAGAGAGCGACAGAGAGACAGAGAGAGAGCGACAGAGAGACAGAGAGACAGAGAGACAGAGAGACAGAGAGACAGAGAGACAGAGAGACAGAGAGACAGAGAGACAGAGAGACAGAGAGACAGAGAGTCAGAGAGACAGAGAGACAGAGAGACAGAAAGACAGAGAGACAGAGAGACAGAGAGACAGAGAGGCAGAGAGTCAGAGAGACAGAGAGACAAAGAGACAGAGAGTCAGAGAGACAGAGAGATAGAGAGACAGAGAGACAGAGAGACAGAGAGTCAGAGAGACAGAGAGACAGAGAGACAGAGAGACAGAGAGACAGAGAGACAGAGAGACAGAGAGACAGAAAGACAGAGAGACAGAGAGACAGAGAGACAGAGAGGCAGAGAGACAGAGAGACAGAGAGACAGAGAGACAGAGAGGCAGAGAGACAGAGAGACAGAGAGACAGAGAGACAGAGAGACAGAGAGGCAGAGAGTCA
>OZ059904.1:8779888-8794888 GCA_964057215.1 Oscheius myriophilus
TACAAAATTTGAGTGCGTCATAATTTCGAAGGGCGCGGGCTCTGAAAATAGAAACTGTTATGGTTTTCAGGGTAAAATTACAATTGCTGCAAAAATACACAACGAAGTTGTTGAATATCCGGTTCTGTCCGAATTTCCCATAGATCCAGCACGAGATTGTTTTCAGTGAAGACGGCCGCCAGCCAATGGCATTTCGTGTCAATATAGGTCATGTAGGTCCCTTCGTCAAAGACTTCGCTCAGACCACCATCATATTTTTCAAAGACAAATTGCTCGTAGTAGATTCCAACTTGCCAAGGAGCAATTGCGTTTCCAATAGAAAAGCTAAAAAAAAAGAACTCAAGAATTTGGCAATCGAAACTTACAGGTGGTTAAATGCTCTACCCCTCACTTCGTTAGGGACCGGGAAAGGCACGTCTTCCTTTGGAAAAGTTCTGAAACAACTCTCTGTCTCTCTGTCTCATTCATTTACTTAGGGACCGCAAATCGAAATTTTACCATTGTTATTGCAAAATTATGTGCAACCACGTTTGTAGTCCTAAGTCGTCGCAGTAAAACTTTTTTTGAATTTTCAATTTTCGTTAACTTTGAAAGGAGAAATTGCGATTTTAGTGCGGCATTTTCGGCAGGGTTTTCAATTGAAGCTTTCAAGGGGCGGGACGAGCTGCGATTTGTCGCATGGTTTCCGCTAAATAACGAACAGTCGAAATCAGCAGATCAGTGATATTCCGCCGTTGAATTTTTATGACGGTATTTGTTCATTTAAACATAATAATTATGTTCGAATATACACAAATAATGAGTAAAATCATCCATAGTTCTATTTGAAGTCGTAATCGGAGTTTTTTTTTGAAATAGCGTTTTGAACAGTTTGCTTTCCCGCGTTAGCAGCGGAGCACGGATATTCGGATGATATTCCCAGCCAATTCGGATGAGGCCCATACATATCGATAGAGAATTCAACGCTGAAAAGCCTGTAAAGTTCGTTTTTGCTTGATGGCGTTAGTTTTAATGATCAATTTTGTAATGATCAATTTTTTTTTTATTAATTTTCAATTTTTTTCGGGTAATGATCAATTTTGTTTGTGGCATCGCCGACCAGAAGCCTTATGCTGCCTTAAAAGCCACAATTGGTAAATACAAACATGCCTTGGCGGTGTGTTGGTAGAGTCCTTGCTTCATAAGCAAAAGGTCACGTGGTCGGCACCGGTACGCTAATTTTTGGTTGCTTTTTTGTAAAGCTAACAGTTTCAAATACGACTAGGGCAGCTCTTACAATTTTTAGTGATAAAAACCAATTTCACAAGAAGTCCCCACATTGACAAAATTTTCGCCTTTTTGCAATATTTTTGGGCAGCCTCTGGCTATACCGATCCACTTGCACTTTGGAAACAAAATCCCAATACGTTAAATATTTCGTCAACATATCAACATGTCAACATATTTCGTTCAAAATGTGGCCATACTGCACCAAAGCGCAGTGTTTCGATTGTTTTGTTAAAGAGGGAGGACCGCGTAAATAAAAATTTTCCCTACTTGTGATAAGTGAGTAGATCGCATTCTTCTGATTCGGAAAAGTGTCTCATTTTCTCTTTTTGGAGCAAATTGAACCAAATTAGGCGCTTCTGAAGTTTAGTCAAAAATATCGTTCGAATAGCGCGCGATTCTGCGTCTCCCTTTTCCACGCCCTTTCTCGCCTTTCTCTGCCGTGTATACCTGCACCCTTTGCATTGTTCGGCCGTGTACACCTGCACCAGTTGCAATTCAAAACATATAAAAGTGGTATCAGAATCGTGGAAACGGTATCTATTCAATGAAGTTGTTTTTACAAAGATTAAAAAACCAAGTTTACGAGGTCCTTCCCTTTAAAGAAACAAAAAAATAGCATAGCGGTGTCAAACACGCGACCTTTTGCTTATGAAGCGAGCACTCTACCAATACGCCGCCAAGTCATGTTCGTCAAGTCACATTTTTACCAATTGCGGGTTTTTAAGGCCGCATAAGGCGGTGATGTCACAGACAAAATCGATCCCATTAAGCAAAAACGAAAACGTCATTAAGCAAAAACGAACTTCGCAGGCTTATTCAGCGTTGAATTCTCTATCGATATGTGTGGGCTTTATCCGGATTGGCTGGGGGACCCTTAGGAACATTATCTAGTAAGTCGTAGCAGTAAAACGTTTTTTGAATTTTGAATTTTCGTTAACTTTGAAAGGATAAAGGACAACTTTAGTGCGGCTTTTGCGACCCCGGTTACTTTTGCGGCCCCGAGTACGTACGTACTCTTGCGCAAGAATATCGCCGCTAATTTTGTAGGATTTCATATTTAAGCTAGAATTGCGAAAAATCGCCAGAGTGAATTTTCGATTTTTGTACTTCCTTCAAACCGCAAAAACCAAATTAAAAAGAGTCGAAAAGCAGAAATGGTCAAAAAGAGGAAATCCACAAAAAGTGAACCTTGTTCAAAAATCAATTTTTCCTTGGTTTTTGCCGATTTTGGTGTTTTTTAATGTATTTAATAAGTATAAAACAAAATAAACTTTAAATTTTGCACGAATCGAATATATTCCTTCTCAATTGAGTCAGTACTACTGCTTTATTTCAAACAATCTTGAATAAAAAAAAAATCCGCCAACATGGATTTTTTATTTTTGTTTTTCATTTTAAGCGTTGATTCGATTTACATCCAAAAAACAAATAAAACTCCCGCGGTATAAAAATTTAAACCGGTTTGATTTTTAAAAAAATTCGTTTTTAATTGCATTTTTCAGAGGTAAGACCTTTAAAATCACAAAAACCATTTGCACCATTGTGTTACCCGTACGTTTTTACGTCATAGTCATTGGTTACATATCCAGTTTTTGTAAAATTGTGCGCGCGCTCCTAAAAAAGCAAAAATTCTTTTGGATTCGGGCCGACCCCGCCTTTGCGGCGCCTGCATTTACTCACTCCTTTGCTTCTGCCATCATAAAATCAGCGTCCTCATCTTCTTGCGTTACAGCCGCTATTCTCGTAACTTCATCTTCTCTCTAAAACAGAATTATCTCAAAGAAATCAACAAGTCTTACTATTTTCAGCAGTTCCCAGTATTCTGCCACTGAAGTGGCATTTCTGAAGACGATATGCTCCAGCGCCATGCACAGCTTCGAACTGCAGAAGTTAGCACAGCTATCTTGGCTAAAAAAAGAGCAATAAATTTCAAACTGCATAAAAAGGGTACATTTTCTGTGTGCACGCGATCCTGAAGTCGCCCTGACGTTCCGAGGGAGTGGGAGAAGAGGATTGCTCAGCGCGGTCTTCATCTGTGACTGGGTGGTCTTCATTCGTGACTGGGTGGTCTAAAACTTTTAAATTAGGAAAAAATGAAAGCTAAAGAGAATAATAGGGAGAATTCAGGTTTACCTGGTTCAACTGCGGGAGGAGCTTCTGTGGATGGCTCAGTCGATGTGAAACTGAAAATGAAACATTTTTAAGACGCCGTCTATGTAAAATACGAGCAAGGGCCTATGCACTGTCTTAAAGGGACCGTAAGGGCCCTTTTGGAATTTTGCTTTATTTGAGTACCAGCGGGCCCCCAGACCCCCTTAATGGGACTGTCAGGCGGGTTTTACAACATTGGCTCAGTTAAGAGAGAGAAATTCGCTGATCATGAAAATATATATGACAATGGGTTGAAAAGTTACCGTTTTCGTGAAAATTTGGTTCAAAGTCGGCAAAAACGGGTCTCCGTCTACAGATTTGTAGACGGGCTGTACGCCTTGCGTGTCCGCATTTACAAGGCATGCGAATGGGACGAATTTCATTCTAATTGGTTGAGAGAGCACTGGAATTGAGGAAGGTGCGAGACAATTTAGCATAGTTAATTTGCATAATTTTCGACCGTAGCCGATCGAAAATGAAACATACAGACACAGACAGTCACTGATATTTGCGATTTATTAATATGGATTCTTATTTTATTATTTCAAGTTGCGATAACCATTTTTTTATGGAAGTATCCGCAAAAAAGTATTTTAATGATAAATAAAAGAAATATTTTGTCCCAACGGATTTCATCCAACGGGCCATCAGCAGAGCCGACGCCGCGGTGTTTACAGAAAAGTGTGCGCAAATCGGCAAGCTGGTACTTTGCAACAATTTTATTTGTGGATTTTTAACTTTGGTTTTAATTTTAGCTCTAAAAAGTGTGTTTTTTTTTCGTTTTTTTTTTTTTTAAATTTTTTATACTATTAAAAATAATCACACGCCGTAAAATATATGAAATGCATAAAAATATAGCTGGTAGCCGAGTATGCTGTGGAAAAAGTGTCTCAACTGAAAATGTCTTCAAACTTTACATGTTCTGTGTCGACGCTTTTCTTTTCTGTGTGGGTCGTTCGGAGGGAGTGGGAGAACTGGATTGCTTGATAAGGTCTTCTTCATTCGTGACTGGGTGGTCTGAAACTTTTGAATTAAGAAAAATGCGAGCAGACGAGAATAACAGTGAGAATCCAGGTTTACCTGGTTCAACTGCGGGAGGAGCTTCTGTGGATAGCTCAGTCGATGTGAAACTGAAAATGAAACATTTTTAAGACGCCGTCTATGTAAAATACGAGCAAGTTTCAGAAACGGGAAACGGCTAGAAAATTATAAAGTTTTTGAATAATTTAGGTCTTACCGCACAACTTTTCTTTTAACAGTTTGAAACTCAGAGTATGCCAAAGTTTTCAAAAACGCTTTTGAAATACGTTGACCCCGCGCAGAGTGACCGTAATCAGGAGTGACCCACCGTAACTCCAAAATGGCACAGGTCGAAAAGTTAAGGAAATTCATATTTCCGTCATAGAAAGTTCATATTTTTGAAAAATCAATTTTTCTCGGCCTCCCTTCAACCTTCAAAGGAAAACTCACAGCTTTTTCCGTGAGGCCTCCCTTGTTTCCTCGGTAATGTGGTGGCCAACAGAGGGGGAAGATTCCGCTGAAGAGGTGCTGTAAATGAAAAGTTATGAAAGCTCTCTCCCCTCTCTCTCTTTCTCTCTCTCTTTCTCTCTCTCTCTCTCTCTCTCTCTCTCTCTCTCTCTCTCTTTCTCTCTCCCTCTGTCCCTCTCTTTCTCTGTTACTTACCTGGCTTGAAGTGACACGTCCATGTCCTCGACCTCCACTTCGAGGGGAGCGTGGGCTTTCAAATTCTCCAGAAGCTAGAAAAATTTAATTCCAATTGTTGTCAAAAAATGGTGACATTGAGACTATTCTCTTGTTCAAACACATGAAAATCATTTGAAAACTCAAAAAAACCTACAGCTCGTTTTGAATGAGTTCACGAGTTCTTGGAGTGGGAGGGAAGATTAGCGGCACACATCTCGGCTGCCTGCAAGAAACGTCCAGTTTTGTGTGTGCGTGTGTGCGTGTGTGCGTGTGTGCGTGTGTGCGTGTGTGCGTGTGTGCGTGTGTGCGTGTGTGCGTGTGTGCGTGTGTGCGTGTGTGCGTGTGTGCGTGTGTGCGTGTGTGCGTGTGTGCGTGTGTGCGTGTGTGCGTGTGTGCGTGTGTGCGTGTGTGCGTGTGCGTGTGCGTGTGCGTGTGCGTGTGCGTGTGCGTGTGCGTGTGCGTGTGCGTGTGCGTGTGCGTGTGCGTGTGCGTGTGCGTGTGCGTGTGCATCAAAATTCTACTCACCGGTAGAGATTTCCAGTCAGTCCTTCCCCATAAACCCTCCCCCTCGCCTTCATTAATTTAGTTCGAAGCTGAAATCGACAATTAAACTTAAAATGCAAAACAAAACCCACAGCCGTAACAAAATTAATGTACTCATCAAGATTCTCGGTGACCTCAAAGGCCCACTTCTCGGCTTCCTCAACGACTGTCTCAGTGGAAATCTCATTCTTGAGTTCCAGTCTTAAAATAAACAATAATTAATAGAAAATTTGTCAAACACTAACAGCTTTCTCTTGTACTGCTCCCTAATTTCATCGTTGGGGGCGCCGGAGGAATTGATCTTGGAAGTGGATGGAAAAACTTCGGGAGTGTTGGCCATAGTGCTGAAATGATGTAAATAGAGAGAGAGAGAGAGAGAGAGAGAGAGAGAGAGAGAGAGAGGGAGGGAGATATTGTTTGCGTACAACGATTTCAATCAATCTATCTTCCCACAGTCAGATATGAATATTCATTGAAGTAACGCCGCCTTATTTCTCTCGCTTGTTTGTGAGAAGTTAAAAATATTCTATCAATATTAGCGAAAAATGAAATCGTTTATGCTATGATCTAGATTAGAAATAATTTTTAAAGCAACAGTTAAAAAACATCTGACTAATGTTCAATAAAATAGGGGGATTCGAATGTATTGATTGCAAGAAAAGCGTTCAATGAGCAGATACAACCGCGTTTCAGGTGGCATTTGGGTCAACTGATTTTCGAAATGTATTCTGTTGAAGAAATACCGAAATTATGTTTTTCAAGGTGCGCAAAAGATATAAGCCCGATGCGGGGCTCGAACCCGCGACAGCCAGATTAAGAGTCTGGTGCTCTACCGACTGAGCTAACAGGGCGGCGTTTGTGTCGGACACATGCCGCTTTATCATTAATGGCGGCGGCGCCGAAGCCAGTTGAAACGTCTTTCTATTCAAATCTTTAAAGATAAGTCATTGAAAACGAAGAAAACTAATGTTTTGTTGGGAAAAGGTAATTTGCAGGGTCTTTGGTCGGGAAATACATAAAAGTCTAACCATGTCTCAGAAGTAAAATGGAAAAATGAGCAATTAAAGGCATTTTTAGCACATTATAAAAGCAAAGAGCTCTGGAGTGGCAAATCGAAAGGTACACATGTGATTGACACTTAATTGGACTTCTTCCGCTGATTAACTGATATCCTGCAGGTAATTGCCTCTAATGACGCACTTGAAAGGACATCAGCGAGGTGCACCATGGGAATAGGTATAAATAGAGTGCATTAAAAGTGCGTAGTAGGAGTTGGTATGAAGTAAACATACGAAAAGTAATAACGCAAAAATATTGCATAGAAGGGGACTCGAACCTTCGATGTTTCGTGCAAAAGTTGGCGCACACGCGTTGCGCCAGGCTTTTGCGCGAGTTTTCGTCGCGGAGCCTTCAGAAACGCGGCAAAATTCCGCGTAAGGATTTTCGTAACGAAAGATTTAAACTTTGAGCAAGTTTAAAGATTGTTTTGGGACAAATTTAGCCGTAGAATTCAAAAAAGTGAACGGAAATTCAGAAAAATAAAAAATAAACACGTTTTTGCTAAATTTTGAGCGGTTTTGAGCGGTAAACGGCAATAATTGAGGTTTTGACTCGGAAAGTTGATTATGGTAAGGGTTAGACCTGTTACCCCCATATGTTGCTGTGTCGGTTGCGCAAGCGAAGGGCAACTGTGCGCCAGACGTCGTAAAATTAGCACTGGGCTATGACATTAGTAGGGTTGGTAATAGAGCAAGAGGTTGTAAAAGAAGGAAAATGACAATTTGAAGATACCGCTAACGTTAGAAGAGCAAAAAATGGCGAAAATCGGCGGAAGTGCAACTTGAGGGCAAGGTGAGTGAGCCTACCATGAGATGTGTCATTGAGGGTGGAAGGATTTGGATTTTTTCGTTTTGCTAGAAACTTTTTCAGGGTTGGGTTTTAACAGGACCATAAAATATGTCGAATCAAATCACGAAATATTATCTTTGTGGCCGAAACTCGAAAAATTAAAACATGTGCCCGCGACTCCGCCTTTCTGCACCTTTCTGCACTTTCACGCTTCGGCTCACGCAAAAAAAAGGGATCTCGTCAATCGTGTGATCGAAAGACAAAGGATTTGGTAATTCGTGTTTGAATATCTCCGCCTAATCGATTGGTCACTTTTTAAATTCAGAAAATAGCGGAAAATAGTGGGTCTACTAGCTGACAGACGGTTGTGCCAGCCGCAGCTGCGTCTCACCGGCACGCGCGTTCTTTCGGAATTCAAATCTCAAGTGGTATCGATTTAAACTTTCAAAGAAAAGTTCATTTAAACCAATAATTGACAATTAAAGAACCAAATCCGCTACCCTGTTTCCTTCTTAATTGTCTCCGAACATGGAACTCCCTTGATTTTGGCAATCAGTCAATTGCCAAAGAAAATTACAGTATTCATTTTTTCCCTTACTGACGGATTGTGATGAAAAACCGCGTTGTTGTGAAGACAAGATCGAAACATAACATGTCTTCTGTCATCTGGTGACGAGTCACCTTGTTTGTTGGAGGCGGCGGGAAGGAGGGGAGGGAGGGCCGAAGGAAGAGAGGGAGATAAAAGAGCGGGTTCTCTTTTCTAGAAGTTTTTGTACATCTAATAGTACATTTTCTCTCTTTTTACTTCTAAAACTGTCTCCTCTTTTTGTGCCAGTCGCTGTCTGCCGGCATAATAGTGCAACGCTCGCGGTCTCGCCGCCTTCGTCCTCGAGCGCGCCTCCCACCCGTGTGCCGTGGATTCAAATCTGAGAAAGGGTGGACCAAAAATTCAAAACTGTTAGCTTCTTTGATTTATTACGTTTTACTGATAGTGAGGGCAAAAGGCGTGATCCTCACTCGAGAAGACGAATTGGAAAGATTCAGATTTTTTCGTTTTTCTAGACACTTTTTCGTGTTTGGATTTAAGCATAAGTGAAAATCTGTAAGTATGATCGTATTGGCGCGAAACTCGCACTTCCAGACACCGACGCTCTTGCTCTTCCCCCGCCAGCCGCGGCGGCTCACGAAAAAAGAGGATGACTCTTCAATCGTGTGATCAAAAGACAAAGGATTGGGAAATTCGTGTTTGAATATCCCCTCCAATCGATTTATCACTCTGTAAATTCAGAGAATAGTGGGAAATAGTGGGTCTACCAGCTGACAGACGGTGGTGCCAGCCGCGGCTGCATCTCGCCGGCGCGCGCGTGCTTTCGGAATTCAAATCTCAAGTGGTATCGATTTAAACTTTCAGAAGAAGTTCATGTTGATCAATAAAAGACAATTAAAGAACCAAATCTACCCTTTCTCTTTCTTAATTGTCTCCGAATAAGCAATAAGTCGATTGCCAAAGAAAATTACTGTATTCATTTATTTTCCCTAATGACAGAATTTGGTTAAAAATATCCTCTTCTGAAGATAGATTCAAAACATCACGTATTCTGTCATCTGGTGACGAGTCACCGTGTTTGTCGGAGGCGGCGGGAAGGAGGGGAGGGAGGGCCGAAGGAAGAGAGGGAGATAAAAGAGCGAGTTCTGTTTTCTAATAGTTTTTGTACATCTAATAGTACATTTTCTCTATTTTTACTTCTAAAGCTGTCTGTTCTTTTTGTGCCAGTCGCTGTCTGCCGGCATAAAAGTGCAACGCTCGCGGTGCTCGCCGCCCTCGCCCTCGAGCGCGCCTCCCCACCCCCCGTGTGCCCGTGGATTCAAATCTGAAAAAGAGGCGGACCAAAAATCCAAAACTGCTTGCTTCTTTGATTTATTACGTTTTACTGATAATGAGGGGAAGGCAAAAGGTGTGAGCCCCACTTGAGAAACCGAATTGGATTGTGCTACTTTTTCATTTTTGAATTTGAACATAAGTATAGTTCGTGCCAAAACTACTTCAGAACAATGTGCCAATGTTTTGATGTTGTTCCCAGAGTAAAGCGTGCAATATAGGATACTCAGGCCATGTAAGCAGCCAAAATGGCCGAAGTAGGTTTGGCGATGAGTGTACAAGGCTGTAAGTATGACGCAAAACCCGCACTTCCAAATACCGACGTTCTTGCTCTTACCCAGTCGGCCCCGGCGGGCTCTCGCAAAAAAGGGGTGACTGTTCCATCGTGTGATCTAAAGACAAAGGATTGGGTTATTCATGTTTGAATATCCCCCAATCGATAATTAACTCTGTAAATTGGGAAAAGAGAAAGCGGAAAAGTGGGTCCACCTTGACTTACCGGCTGGCAGACGGTTGTGCCAGCCGCGGCAGCGTCTCGCCGGCGCGCGCGTTCTTTCGGAATTCAAATCTCAAGTGGTATCGATTTAAACTTTTTGAAAAGGTTCGTTTTAACCGATAACTGGATATTATTATCGATTGTTAACAAATCTTCAAGTAAACTCTACTGCGATCGATGCCCAATCAACTCATCTGATATAGCTAAACGGAAATCGGTGGGCATCCGCTGTAAACGCGGAGTTTTTTGTACTTGTCCTGTCCTAAGTGAAGAAACTACGTTTTTACAGAAACTATGGCTTTCAGTCCACCACTTCAGATTTGAATTCGGGTGGATGGTGCGCTCGAGGGCCAGTGAGACGCAGCACCACGCGTGTTGCACTATTATGCCAGCAGGCAGCGTCTGGCACAAAAAGAGACGAAGACGGTGGTAGAAGGGAGGGTAGAAAATGAACTTATTGGGCGATTTAAAACATGGTACAAAAATAACCACTTTCATTTTCCGAACCCCCTTTCTCCCATACGTCCTCCCCCCCCCCCCCCCCCCCCCACTTCCCTCCGCCACTGCCGCAGATAAACACGGTGGGTCGCCATAGCGATGTTTTTGAATAACTTTCATGAGTATGATCAAAAATATTCAATAATGTCATTCTATTTGTCAATCGACCGATTAAAGAAAAGATTTAGTGCGAAATTGACGCGTATTGGCGCGAAATTCGCCCATCCGCACAGCGAAACAGCGACGCCGCCTCCCTGCACTTCCTCCGCCGACCGCGGCGAGCTCACGCAAGAAAAAGGGGATGACTCTTCAATCGTCTGATCGAAAGACAAAGGATTGGGCAATTTGTGTTTGAATATCTTCCCCAAGCGACTACCAACGTATCTTCAAGTAAACTCGGAAATAACTACTATCTACGGTCGGCGCCTAACGGAAATAGGCCACTGAAAAAGCGGATTTTTTCGTCGGCAATAAGAAAATATTCTAATAAAAGATAGAAACTATGGCTTTCAGTCCATCACTTCAGATTTGAATTTGGGCGAATGGCGCGGTTGAAGATGTCAACTTTTGGGCCTGCAGAAAGCGACTGGCACCAACCGAAGAGAAAAAGGCAAAGTGGAAAACACGGAGTAAGAAAATACATTTTTCAAGTGCTTTAAAGACATTTTACTTTAAAACATGAAATAGATGTACCCCCCCCCCTTCCATCGGCCCTCCCTCCTTTCCTCCCGCCGCCGCCACTCACAAACACGGTGACTCGTCACCGTATGACAGAGGGAGGACATGTGATGTTTTCCGCCCCGAAAACGGTTGTTTTCAACGAAATCGAATGCGATTTCCCATAAAACTATAACATCAAGGTGATGTGTCTTCATTTTCAGTCAAATGGTGGCCGAAAGGTTGATGTGTCTGTCCACCATGAGAAAGCACATAACGAGTGAAAAGAAATTTTTGGTCATTACTTTGGAAAAAAAGTATTTTAATGGTGTTAACGGTGACCTTCAACGAAGGTAGAGTCTATATGACTTGATATTTGAATTCGGAAATAGGGGGCGGGGCCACCGGCTGGAGCAAGCGGCTGCCAATTGGGAACAGCGCGCTCGGAAAAAGACTCATGTCCCATCGTTCCAACTTTAACAAAATATAAATAAAAAAGGAAGTAAAGTGGGTTATTTTTGTTTGAAAAAGGGTTTCTATTAAAAAGGGTTTCTGCAAATGTCAATATTTCGGACGTCTGGCGACCACCCACGATTGCGCAAGCCATGTGCGCAATCATGGGTGGAATGTACCAGGAACAAGTGTTACAGCAAGTGAGGTCAAATGGAGCAAATGTAAAAAGGTGATTTCCCTGCAGTTAGCGAAATTTATACGCAACTTTTGCAACTTGAGCAAGTAAAGATGCTAAATTCGAAAAAAAATGTTCAATTGGTGAAAAGAATGGTTGAAAACCCGTCTATCGCGCTTTCACCAGTAATTTTAGCATTACACACCATCCACCAGCAAAATATTTTGTTGTTGTTGGAATTCAACTTTTGTTGAATTCACAGTTAGAGAGAGTGAGAGAGAGAGAGAGAGAGAGAGAGAGAGAAATAGAGAGATAGAGAGAGAAATATAAGGAAGTATTAGTGATCTATCGTAAAATGAAATAAAATCGATTTGGCAACTTCTACCACTTCAGATTTGAATTCGGGGAAAATGGCGCGCGCGAAAAGTGCGTGAGAGCACCGACTGTCTGGGACAGGCAGCGGGCTGGAACACGCGCTTCAGGGCACAACGATGAGACACGGAGAGAGAGAGATAGAGATAGAGAGATAGAGAGAGAGAGAGAGAGAGAGAGAGGAGGGAGTTTTACCGTCTGGGATCGCTTACGTGCACAATACGGCTCACCTCTCCTCGCGCGCCGCGGTAAAAGCTCATAATTGGGGATCAGTGAGATTAGCATGGTAACGGCACCTGATTAGCAAAGGTGGCTCTCATTAGCATCAAATGGAGGTGAGGGAGGAAAAGCTACCGACAATCGGAGGTGATTCCGGCTTTAAAGGTTTTGAGTTTGCGGCATTTGGGGGTTCGTGGGGGGTTGCCACCCATTTGGAGCATCTCGGTCTTAAAAGCGGGTCCAAGGGGCTGGCCCCACAAAACAGAAAGTCTCTATCTGCTTCTCTCTCTCTCTCTCTCTCTATCTATCTCTCTCTCTCTATCTCTATCTCCAATTGTGCAACGGTGGCAGCTGTTCGCTCTCGCAATGAGCGTGAGTCGTATCCGTAATCCGTAAATGATCCGGTAAATAAAAGGCCGTGTGCCTTCTACCTCCGTTTGTGACTGGGCTGATCTCCTGAGAGGCGGTTTACTGTCGTCGATAGCTGGCTGGGCTGAACTACGAAACGCAAAATTTGTAGCTTGGCCGGGGTAGATTCAAATACATCAGGGCTATTTTCCGAGACTAATGAAAATTTGAAATTTTCACATCTATGTTTTTCAAAAAGTCATAGAAATGTTGAAATCGTTTCAAATCAACATAAAAGGCTTTGTCAAGGTGCGCAAAAGATATAAGCCCGATGCGGGGCTCGAACCCGCGACAGCCAGATTAAGAGTCTGGTGCTCTACCGACTGAGCTAACCGGGCGCCGATAGCACATGTTGCGCGCCGCCTTATCATTCTTGAGAGCGCCGCGTCGAGATGGAATGCGTGTTTCTGTCTAAATCTGTTTCTGTCCACAATGTTTATCAACGTGGAGAAAACCGTTTTTTTAGCAGAAAATAGTAATTTGGAGGGTGTAGTGGCGCAAAATACATAGAAACCAACAAACTCCTGTGCAAAACCGGCTAGAAAATCGATTATTTCTTGATTAGCTCATAATAAGATCAAAGTGTCATCTCAGGAGCAAGAAATCGAAAGATACGCATATGATTGGCACCTAATTGGACTTCTGCCCTGATTAGAGTGATATCCTGCAGGTAGTTGGCTCTAATGATGTACGTGAAGGGGCATCGAAGCAGGCTACAACATGGAAATAGCTATAAATAGAACCAATTGCAAGTGTGTAAACAAGTTGAAATGAAGCGATCGTAATAAAAGTAATAACGCAAAAAGAACTGCCTTGGAGGGGATCCGAACCCAGGACTCATTGGGCAAAATGCTAGGCGCCTACCGGCTGCGCCACCACATCACATCGCTTTATTGTGCTGACGCCGGCGCGTTAAATAGTAGCAGGCGCGCCCGTTGCGGGCAGAATGTTTACAATGAAGGATTTTAATTCAAAATCGATAACAAAATGACTTTACACCAGCGAAATCTCCATCAAAGGAATCAAAAGAGTGGTTTAACAAGAGAAAATGCCGAGAAGCCTCCCACGCTCTCTTTCGCTCCAAATCGATAATTCAAAGTGTGTACTTTCCATGAAAGAACACAATTCCGCAGGAGATGAGTAATCTCGGAGGAGGTGATTATCTCCGGAGACTGAATGGAGGAAAAGAGCGGCGTAGCTAGGGGAAATCTCGATTATAGGCCTGGTGCAGGCCCCCACCTAGTGATTATTAGTCAGCTGAACCGATTGCACCCTACAATCGGAGGAGGAGCTGCGCCAGACAGCCTATAAATAATGAAATTCTCAGGATGAGCTTTGATTCGAGCGGAAAATTACGTACAATCGTTGTGAAATTGTGTTTCGCCCTATAAGAGCAGGCCACCCAGCTAGATAACTCCGGGGTTCAAGACGATAACGATGGTCTGTATTTTTGGGTTACGATAATCTGTCCAACCTGTTACAGTAATCACAATAAAGTAATTATAGAAGTGCCGAACTTCTTCCTGAGACCACCCATTGCGGACAACCCATTGCTACTAAAGCGACCATGAGGGCTCGCCTCCTTCAGTATGTTTAAAGAAACCATCAGCCTGCTTTTCGAAACGGAAATGAGCCGTATGCTAATTGCGCCATGCCAATTGAAATGATATTTTCCAACACCGCTCCAAGAAACGGTTGTTCACAGAACGCTTGCCAAGTCCTCATTAGCATATGATTTGCATGAGCGTGAAAAACCCCCCTTATGGTCGCTTTAATTAGCAGGGACCTCGTAATTAGTGTAATTGAATAATTTTTGGTTTTTTTCTTGACCGGGCTAGCCCGGATGCAGACCCGGAAACATAAGGGTCCGGCAGGACCACCCATACCGATATGTCTCTCTTTCCTTTACGGTGTCCGTTTGGACCACCCTGTTTCGTCTCAAGAAATGGGAGGAATGAGGCTCAAATCGATCATGGAACACTCATAGCATTTTCGGGTTACTGTAGTCACTTCCACCTGTTAGTAGCTGGGACCACCCAGTGCGCTCGTCTCAAAATTCGATTCCTTGTGGTGCATGTTATTTGTACATACATGTGAATTTGTCTAATTGATCAGTCATATAATCACGTTTGACGTCTCATCCGGGCTAGCCCGTGTCAACGCCCGGCAACATGAGAGTCCGCTGGACCACCCATAGCGCCGCCTTCGTACGATACGACCCAGACAACAGTGTTTTCAGGAGTACGGTAGTCAATACACTTGGTTACTGTAGCAAATTTCGTAGTAGAATATATTTTGAGGGTATTTGCGGTTTTTGGGTGGTAATTA
>OZ059904.1:8799888-8819888 GCA_964057215.1 Oscheius myriophilus
TCACTCACTCACTCACTCACTCACTCACTCACTCACTCACTCACTCACTCACTCACTCACTCACTCACTCACTCACTCACTCACTCACGCACCCTCTGTCTCAAATTACGCTTTCAGAACTGCGGATATCCCTGACGAAGCTGGCCCCAGTTTTCAGCAGTCCCACCGTAACAACCCCTCAAACGACAACAACAAGTAGCTTTTCGTTGTGATTCTGTTACCGTTATTCCATTATAATTAACGTAACTATACCTTGCACCGTTTCTTGCCGTTTCCCTATAGCTACTCATCTTTGTTACAACTTGTATATACAAACAGATTTCAGTCATATAAAGTGTGTTTCCCTAAAGTTTGTCTAATATCTTGTCGAATAAGGAGAAGCTGCCGAGTTTTACGATGATCCACTCTGTTTATTTTGGTTTACAGCCTCTTGCGGCAAAAGACAATGCCGAGGTCAATTAGCACGCGGTAACTTTACGGCACCTTGTGCGCGAACTGAGACAGCTGCTCACAGTTTGACCTGAAATCACCTTTTCAGCTGTGTTTAGTAGATCCATAGCCATCTTCCATATCGTGTTTGTCTTCCCAGACTGATGACAAGGCCCTGGGTTTTTTCAGTGGTTCTGCAAAACACGTTGTTTATTCTAATGCGGAGTCTCCCTTCATCTCTGGTCCGCGAGAACTGTTTTCGTATAATTTGCACCGCCACACCTTAAGTTGGAATGAGGCGATCTCTCTCTTTCTCTCTCTCTCTCTCTCTCTCTCTCTCTCTCTCTCTCTCTCTTTCTCTCCCTCAATGTCTCTCTCTCCCTCTCTCTTTCTCACTCTCTTTCTCTCTCTCTTTTGAAAATGTTTGTGATTAGACCATTTTCAGAAGATGAATGCCTCAGCTGATCACCTTCCGGACTTCCCCTCCGTTTCCTTCCGTTCTGCCGCTATTACATTTTTGTAAGTTTTTAAACTTTGAAAACGAATTGACTTGTTTTTTCAGAATGAATAGCACCGGGTTGCCCCACTTCTTCTGCCGTATCCTGGATTTTGAGGCCTTTAAGATGTATCCTTCTTCGGAGGAGGGCTATCTCACCGTTCTTTGTGAGGTAAAATTTTGTTTAAATAATTTGCCTAAATGTTTTTTTAGATTGTAAATGTCGTGTCTCACATCAGCCGCGCTGATGATGGCAGTCCCGTGAGTTTTAAGAGAGTGGGAGAGTGTTAGAGGCTGAGAGATTGAGAGACAAATATGCACAGATAAAGAGACAAAGCGAGAGAAGCATAATTTCAGATCTCAATTCCCTCGGCTGTTCCCAATAACCCGCCGCCATCTCCCGAAATGGACGGCGACCTTCCCGACATTCTTTAGAAGGCCAATTCCTTCTTTCACCCATGTGCATGTGAGTTCAGAATGACAGAATCAGAGAGAGAGAGAGAGAGAGAGAGAGAGAGACAGAGACAGAGAGACAGAGAGACAGAGAGACAGAGAGACAGAGAGACAGAGAGACAGAGAGACAGAGAGACAGAGAGACAGAGAGACAGAGAGACAGAGAGACAGAGAGACAGAGAGACAGAGAGACAGAGAGACAGAGAGACAGAGAGACAGAGAGACAGAGAGACAGAGAGACAGAGAGACAGAGAGACAGAGAGACAGAGAGACAGAGAGACAGAGAGACAGAGAGACAGAGAGACAGAGAGACAGAGAGACAGAGAGACAGAGAGACAGAGAGACAGAGAGACAGAGAGACAGAGAGACAGAGAGACAGAGAGACAGAGAGACAGAGAGACAGAGAGACAGAGAGACAGAGAGACAGAGAGACAGAGAGACAGAGAGACAGAGAGACAGAGAGACAGAGAGACAGAGAGACAGAGAGACAGAGAGACAGAGAGACAGAGAGACAGAGAGACAGAGAGACAGAGAGACAGAGAGACAGAGAGACAGAGAGACAGAGAGACAGAGAGACAGAGAGACAGAGAGACAGAGAGACAGAGAGACAGAGAGACAGAGAGACAGAGAGACAGAGAGACAGAGAGACAGAGAGACAGAGAGACAGAGAGACAGAGAGACAGAGAGACAGAGATACAGAGAGACAGAGAGACAGAGAGACAGAGATACAGAGAGACAGAGAGACAGAGAGACAGAGAGACAGAGAGACAGAGAGACAGAGAGACAGAGACAGAAGAGAAAATGAACGAAAAAATCAAGAAAATTTCCAGATCACTCTTTCGGTCGACGACATCTCCAGATTTTCTGCCCGATATAGATCTTTTTCTCTTTTCGAATGTTCTTCTTTTGGTTTTGCTTATTTTTTGATAACTGTAATGAAATGTAAGTGAATCACTGAAGTTCATTCATCGGACGAGAGTGCATCTCAAGTGATCCCTTTGTCTCTACGCCGTCTTGGTGGCAGGTGCCGGTCGCAGGCTGCGCGCGCGCATTTTTTGGAATTCAAAATGAGTCGGCGATAGGAGTTAGGGGTGCATAGCGGTCTTTTGGTTACAATGGCAGAAAAGAGAGAGTTAGAGAGAGAGAGAGAGAGAGATAGAAAGAGAGAGAGAGAAAGGGAGAAAAAATGAGATAGAGATAGAAGAGGTGAACATTTTTCTCATTTTCTCGTTTTGAAAAGCGAATCTTTTGGTTTGTAATGTTCCCTTTTATATCATTGAGTGGAAAGGTTCTTTATTCCTCTTTTTGTCTTGAAAAGGTCGTCTGTCTTCGTAAACACACTCGATTCTCATCGCCCGAGGACGATTCTCCTCCGTTTCTCCTCGGTCGCGGCTCGCCAAACCCAGCACGGCGTATCGGCCTTAGCTGGGTTCTCGCAGCCAGTCTGTTGCACCGAATGAATCGCTCTTTTCTTATAGTTGAATTTGATGTGGTTATATCTTAATCCTACCCCCCCACAACTGGTGGGGATGACGAGTTGCTATAGGTTCTGGTGTTGCAATCTCGCACTGGGTCAAATGCGCCCCTCACCCAAAGTTGAATTGAGCACAACTGCACCGAGCGGGAACAAAAGGTGGGAGAGGGAGATTTCGATTTCACCAATTGACCATTACTTCATAAGAAGAAAAAACACCCAAGAAGCAAATTTCTGCATTTACGTCTGTAATGAGAACGTACCCGAAAGACCAATAACCGTTTGATCAACAGCGTGAGGCATTTATAGCTTTAAAAAGGCTGGAAACAAATCTAGGCATCGATTGAATTGACAAAATCTGCACTTTTTGAACCTCGTGTGTTCTGTTAAGACAGCGTCTCTGTAATTTTCGACCAGATAGCTTACCGCGTCATAGAAGACTTTTTTTTCTGATTTCCGTGAAACTTGACTATAAAGGTGGTATATGGATCTAAAACATGATTCCCGTCATGGATTTTGGATATCGATTTTTTGAACCGGGATGACGTCATTGGATATTGGAGCCCATAACGCACCTTTATGAAGATGAAAATTTAACTTTAAAAAATCCATTCGATTTGAAATGTTGTGATAAACACTTTTGTTATTTACGCATCCTCAGATCTTTAACTTTTTCAACTAGAGAAAAAATTAAGTTTAGTTTGTTATCAAAGTTTCAAATTACCATTATCTTCAAAAACCGGGCCGAAAAGGGAACGTGAAAGCGACCCCACCATACATTGCACATATGGTACGGTAAATTCTTCACAGTCATCAGAATTTAAATTTTTAAAAAAGCGTTTTGTAGCTAATTCAATTTCCAGAAACTTTAACGTTTTAATCTACCGTGGGAATCGTGTTTTAGACCCATATATCACCTTTATAGTCAAGTTTCGCGGAAATCAGAAACAAAAACGGTTTCTATGCCGCCTTTCTACTTAAGAATAACAGAGACGCCGTCTTAAAGGTCAGTGAGTTAATCAAAGCGGGGCAAATCGCCGAGAGAATACCACTTGTGAAATCCTTGTCGGCTCGTATAGGGTGAGTTCAACAGACAATCGCCTGTTTGGTAGCGATAATTTCAGATACATGGTCCCGCAACGAAGGGAGTAAATCATAAATGGCGCAAACAGCAGGTCGCAAATAGTACGCATAGTTAGTAGGACGCAGAAAGTCAAAACTGCTTTCTTCGTTTGAAATAGTTCAAGAAAGCCGAATTTTCTGTTATATACGAGGTGAATGGCTCACATTCTGTCAAAAACTTGTCTAAAGAGATTTTTTCGGACTAAATATACTGAAACATTTTTCAATATGAATTTTTGGCCCCGTGTTAGGTAGGTGCCCATAGTGTACCATAATTCGTCTAAAACCTTACCTAAACTACAAGTTGTATAAGTTTTAAGATAGAGCGTTAAAAACTGGAAAACATACTTCATTTCCATGGTACATGTGTGATATTTCGTATTAAAACTAGCCGCCCTGGAGATTTCGTTATCACAAATTTTCTGTGGGGTTTCCATTTTTTCTTATTTCTAGTCCTTATCTGTCTTTTTGCACTATGCCCTTTATCTGGCAACAAGCCGCGAAGAAAAATGTATGCGTGGGATAAAACATAGCGGCTCTTTAGATATTCAAATGCGCCGACTGTGTCTGCGCGTGAATAACTTTTGCTGTGATTAGCATTGTCCGCGGCGGACCACAGACTTTGCACTTTTGTGCACTCTCAAAATGTTCCTCTCATCTATCTATCTCTCTATCTCTCTCTCTCTCTCTTTCTCTCTCTCTATCTCTAACAATTTATCGATTTCAGAAAATGGATGAACGACCTTTCCCTCAACACTACGACTTTCCTTTTCAATATTTTCGAAAAAGGATGATAAACTTCATGTGAGTGTTATTATTCTATTTGCGTAATTTCCAAATTACAGAGTGCGTGAAACAGAAATGCCTCTGTACTATATTGAGCATGTTGAAGATAATGTTTTTGAACAAACTTGGCATTCCAAAGAGCGTTATGTAAAAAGAATGAGGACGGTGGGTGAATGGGTTTTCACATTGAAAAATCGTATTTTCAGTTCATAAATGAAATGCAGTTGATTAAGGAGAGTGAAGCTAGGAAACAGTATGCGCAGTATCCGGAGTATCAGGTGACTTAGAGAGAGAGAGAGAGAGAGAGAGAGAGGAAAGGGAGAAGAAAAAAGGGATGGGAAGGGGAGTGAGGTGAGTGTGAGTGTGAGTGTGAGTGTGAGTGTGAGTGTGAGTGTGAGTGTGAGTGTGAGTGTGAGTGTGAGTGTGAGTGTGAGTGTGAGTGTGAGTGTGAGTGTGAGTGTGAGTGTGAGTGTGAGTGTGAGTGTGAGTGTGAGTGTGAGTGTGAGTGTGAGTGTGAGTGTGAGTGTGAGTGTGAGTGTGAGTGTGAGTGTGAGTGTGAGTGTGAGTGTGAGTGTGAGTGTGAGTGTGAGTGTGAGTGTGAGTGTGAGTGTGAGTGTGAGTGTGAGTGTGAGTGTGAATGTGAGTGTGAGTGTGAGTGTGAGTGTGAGTGTGAGTGTGAGTGTGAGTGTGAGTGTGAGTGTGAGTGTGAGTGTGAGTGTGAGTGTGAGTGTGAGTGTGAGTGTGAGTGCGAGTGTGAGTGTGAGTGTGAGTGTGAGTGTGAGTGTGAGTGTGAGTGTGAGTGTGAGTGTGAGTGTGAGTGTGAGTGTGAGTGTGAGTGTGAGTGTGAGTGTGAGTGTGAGTGTGAGTGTGAGTGTGAGTGTGAGTGTGAGTGTGAGTGTGAGTGTGAGTGTGAGTGTGAGTGTGAGTGTGAGTGTGAGTGTGAGTGTGAGTGTGAGTGAGTCAGTGAGTCAGTGAGTCAGTGTTACGGAGAGTTATAAGACTCATTTATAGGAACCTACAGTATCCTACGCTACAAGATCGGAAGAAGTGAGGATCACAGGCTCCCGCAACGAAACGAGAGAAGAAACAGCGAGACGCGTTCGGCAAAGGGCATCATTTTATGATATTCTCTGCGGTTTTCTTTGTATTCGATCAAGACGCATCTAGCTGTCTGTTTTATTGTCTAAAATATAAAGATATTGGATAAAAGTCAATATATGAGGTAGTTCTTGGTAATACATTCACTACAGTTTGGTCGCATGGGCGGTCAACTCCCCGTCGAGAAGTGCGAAGTCGATTCTGAAGTTCTCTCCCCACTGATTCTCCAGTTGAAGCTCCTGGGTTCCGTTTTCCTTGTTGAACACCCTCACATGTTTCACTCTCTTGTCCAGCACCACCTCCTTCAAAAGACGTCCGTGACTAGAGCATTCGGAAGACTCGTCGTGGAGAATCGGCTTCCAGCAGTCCCACTTTCCTTCGTCTGAAAATCGATTGTAATATGATTGATTGAAGTGTTCACCATGGCCCAGGGCGGCCCAACCGACGGGTCCTGCAGCGACCAGGGCACTGGTGCCCGTGGCTATTGCAGACCCCGCCGTGCCGAGGGCTCCGCCAGCCGCAGCGCCCCCTCCCGCGGCACCCGCGGAGGCCGCCGCTCCAGCGCCTCCCAAAACGACTGAACAAGGAGAGAAGATACAGATGATGACGGGGGCGGCAGCAGCAGTTGCAAGCACCATTCTTCAGGCGAATGAGGGGAATTGGTGTTTTCGGGGCCCTCCCCTTTTTATTTCCATCGGCGAGAAATTCTGTGGTGAGAATAGACAGAGATAAGGGTTATACAGCCTGTATGAGGAGATAAACATGTTTTCGACTTTGGAAAACGATAGAAACTAAACAGAAGCTTTTTTCTCTTTTATTTATGTTGAAGAATAGGTCGGCCAACTGGAGGGTGAGAACACAGTTCTCACGAGATGGGCCGGCCCTCAAGCCAAAGCGGGCCGGCCCGTTTTGGCCCGTTTTGTGAACTTGTCAAATTAAATTTGCTTTAAATCGTTATTTCAGCATACATAAAAATTTTCAAATCCTATAAACTTTTTCATAATACTTCTATTACATATTTGAACTAATTCTAAGTTAGCAAAAATTAAGCGCCCCGACCGGGATCGAACCTTGGTCGCGTGGGTGACAGTTTGACTAGGTGGTCCGAGTAGATGGGCCGAAGCGGGCCGGGTCGAGAATTTTTTTTTCAAGACGGCCCGGCCCGGCCCGTGAAAACTATGGGTGAGAACACGTCTTGCTGATGACTTTATCTCTATCTTTTCGCCTTTCTATCTACTCACCCCCCCCCCCCCCCCCACTATCTTTCTTATTGTCCTCTTTCCTCTCCTTCTCTCTTTTTCATACCTCTCCCTCTTTTCTCACCACCAAAACAAATCGTGTTATTCACTAAAAGTTATCAAAAAACAAACAATTCTCGAACAGGATTTTTTATTCACAAAGCGGAATAAAAAAGGTTTACAAATCATTGTCACAAAAACCCAACCGATGGGTCCTGTGGCGATCATTGGTTCTGTGAAAGGGCCTTCGAAGGGACCAACAATGGGGATTATGGAGGTACAAGGATGCAGGCAATTCTGATGATCATTCTGAAGTTAGATAATGAGAGTTTTCAGAGAGAGGGAGAGAGAGAGATAGAGAAGGAGAGAGAGAGAGTGTGTGAAAGACAGAGAGTGAAAGAGAGAGACAGAGAGACAGAGAGACAGAGAGACAGAGAGACAGAGAGACAGAGAGACAGAGAGACAGAGAGACAGAGAGACAGAGAGACAGAGAGACAGAGAGACAGAGAGACAGAGAGACAGAGAGACAGAGAGACAGAGAAACTTCTCACTTTCTGTTTCCGACATTTATTCTGAGAATTCCTATTTCTAAACGAAATGGTTAGAAATCCCTTGGCCTCGAGAGTGACTAACATGCATAAAATCTCCCCGAGGCTGAAAGTAGACGAATTTCTAACCAGGCAGTTATATAAATATTGTTACTAAACAACCTTATTTTAGTTCTCTCTTTCTCAAATATAGTTTTTGTAACAGTATTGTTCAGATGGTCGGGGCAGCTGCGGCAGTTATTACTACTATTGTATTTCCTCCTGCTGCTGCAGCTGTTGTGGGTGGCGGACCTGCATCCGCAGCAGCAGCAATCGCTGCAGGACCAGCAGGCTGGATCATATTCGGAGCAGGTACAGTACCCTTTTCCCTTCAAGACCCAAGAACCATTCAGATGGTTTGCGTTGGGACTGCTGGAAGCCGATCCCCCGCGACTCTTCTGCTGAGCCTTCGAAGGGTCGTCTGCTGAGGGATGTTGTGTTGGACAGCCGGGTGAAGGAGGTGAAAGTGGTGGAGAAGGAGGGCGGAGCACAGGAGATTCAGCTGGAGAACCTCTGGGGAGAACAATTCAACGTGCAGTTCGTCATGGTAGAAGGGGAGATTGCAGCCCATGCTACCATGGTTTGAAATCTTGAAGAGCAGAGTGTGATGTAATCAGTGATAATCGAGGGTATGTAACTTGGTATGGTAATAAATTGTTTTACAAACATTTTTTTCAGGGAGAGAAAGAGAGTGAGCGAGAGAGAAGCGAAAAAAAGAGGCAGACACGGGTGGAGGAAGCGGTTGAAAATTAAAAGAAGAGATGCAAAGAGGTAAAGAAAGAGGGAGAGTCACTCACTGTGTGAGAGAGAAGTAGAGAGAGAGAGAGAGAGAGAGAAAGAGAGAGAGCGAGAGAGAGAGAGAGAGAGAGAGAGAGAGAAATGAAGAGAGGGAAATCACTGCAGAGGGGTCCCTCTCCTACTCAATGTATAACTCCTCTCAATGAAAACTCTCTCTCCAGTTGAACTTCGATTATTCGTTCTCTCTCACTCTCTCTCTCTTATATCTCTCTCCATCAATTTTTCCTTTAATTCACAAAACGATGACAACATCAAACATTATAAATTTTGGAGGCATGGGCGGCCATCTCTCCATCGACCATGACAAAGTGCACGTTGAAGTGTTCTCCCCAGATGTTCTTCAGCTGAATCAGCTGTGCTCCGTCCTCCTTCTCCACCACTTTCACCTCCTTCACCCGGCTGTCCAACACAACATCCCTCAGCAGACGACCCTTCGAAGGCTCAGCAGAAGAGTCACGGAGGATCGGCTTCCAGCAGTCCCAGCTCAGGCCATCTGGAACATTCTTGGGTCTTGAAGGGAAAAGGGTACTGTACCTGCTCCCAGGGTGATCCATCCAATGGGACCGGAAGTGATGAGCGGTGCCGCGGCACTGGTGATCACATGGCTGGCAAAACCAGCCACAGCGGTGCCAACTCCAGGGGTTACTGTAGCCACAGCCACAGCTGATCCACCTCCAACTGTTGCTGAAGCGGTTGAGCCAACTCCTACGGCAACGGCCACAGCTGGGCCGGCCGCGACAGCAACGACCACAGAACCCACAGCGGCCACCGTGCCGAGGACCATGCTGAGATTGATAGTGAAACAAAGGAGAGAGGGCGAGAGAGAGGGATAGAAGGAGAGGGAGAGGCATTTTCGAAATGTCTCTATTTTGCCCGCCATTTGTTTGTTTCGCAAGACCAAGGGTCAAAACGAATGGGCCTGCCTCAGCTGACCAACGCCACATCGATTTTTCCACCCATCATGCAACATTTCGGTGAGTTACTTCTATTGGAATACAAGAATAGAGTGCTGAATGGAGGTATGGTTTTAAAAAAAAGAATCGTACTGAGGTTAAAAATGTGTAAATGCTGGCCGATGAGAAATTTGGCTGGCGGTGGCCTTGCATAAAAGCGCTGTTTGTCACTCGGCGGATACCACATGAGCAGTTTCTCACTGTTTGTGCTTTCAAACCTGAGGTCTCTCTGCATCTCTCTCTCTCTCTCTCTCTCTCTCTCTCTCTCTCTTTCTCTCTCTTTCTTTCTCTCTCAAATGACTGAATTCCAGAATGGTTCTCGGTGGAGTCGCCGCTGTGGGAACTGTTGTCGTAGCAGTTGCCGCAGCTCCAGCAATCGCTGTTGCCGCCGGAGCTGGTTCCGTTGCCACAGCCACAGGGGCCGGTGCAGTGGCCGTAGCCACAGGCGGTGGAGCAGCCACAGCTACCACTGTGGCTGGCACCGTCGCCACTTTGTCCACTGACGCAATCGTCTCTCTTGCTGGACCTCTGGCCACTGCTGGACCAATCGGTTGGATCACCCTGGGCGCAGGTACTCTATTCCTTTCGAGACCCAAGAATGTTCCAGATGGCCTGAGCTGGGACTGCTGGAAGCCAATCCTCCGCGACGCTTCTGCTGAGCCTTCGAAGGGTCGTCTGCTGAGGGATGTTGCGTTGGACAGCCGGGTGAAGGAGGTGAAAGTGGTGGAGAAGGAGGACGGAGCACAGGAGATTCAGCTTCAGAACGTGTGGGGAGAAAACTTCCACATTCAGTTTGTAATGGTCGATGGAGAATTGGCCGTCCATGCCTTCAAATTCTGAGTTTTTTATTGAATCTGTCTCTACTTTTAGCAATTACCTTCTATAAATCTTCTTCGTAATCGATTTATTAATTATATTGCGTTTTTCGCAACCTATCTTGTGAAAAAGTACTTTAACCCTCCGCTAGATAATGTTTCAGATCCTAATGGTTGCAAATTTCCTCCCCAAAGGCTCCACCGGGGCCGTGGCTGTCGCGTCGGGACCTGGATCGATCGCCGTGGCTTCAGCTACCGTAATCTTTTCACCAAAGTCATAATTTATCGATTTTCAGGGTCCATGTTCATACGCGGAGGCGAATGCACTGGGTCCCGGCGCGGAGGCGGTGGCATCCGCCTCGCCAGGTCAAGCTACCGTAGTCACGAATACTGTAACTCAGACGGGAGAGAGCAGATTTTGGAGTTTCACCGGCCCTTTTCTGTGGATTCAGCAAGGTAATAACGAGACATCTGTTTTAAATAGGACAAATTAGGCTTTAGCAGGTATTTATCGAGCGCTCGTCGTGGAGAGAACGGAGACCTCTAAAATGATAGAACCCCATTCAATCGCTAACCTTTAATTTAAAAAAAATAAATGTAAAAGTTGTTTAAAGCCAAGTGGTTTCTGTACGGAGGGAAACGGCAGTGCACGAGGAAACCGATAGTTCTCTCCGTGTCTATATCTCTATGTCTCTCTGTCTCTCTGTCTCTCTGTCTCTCGGTCTCTCTGTCTCTCTGTCTCTCTGTCTCTCTGTCTCTCTGTCTCTCTGTCTTTATGTCTCTATGTCTCTCTGTTTCTCTGTCTCTGTGTCTCTATGTCTCTCTGTCTCTATGTCTCTATGTCTCTCTGTCCCTCTGTCTCTCTGTTTCTCTGTTTCTCTGTTTCTCTGTCTCTCTGTCTCTTGGTCTCGCTGAGAAGGGGTAAGTTAAGAGAGAACAAGAAAGCGTAAAATGACAAACGCTTCTTTTAGTGTGGTCATTCAATTCGGTCCTTCTCAGGACTTGGGGTTTACTTGGGTAGCGGGTAACAATATGAGCTTAATCCGTTACAAGACCGAAAATGTAATTGATTGTGATGGCCTTAATTTCACTGACGGACACACCAACATCTACATCAAGCACGAAGCAAAGGAAGGAGGATGGAAGGTAGGATAAAGAAAGAGAAAGTCATAAAACTGTTAATTTCAGATGGAGGACGAGGGCGAATGGAAATGCCCAAAGAACGGATCCACATACGCTACAGCCCTGAATCCTGCGCATGATTTCAAACTGTGGGTAATGGATGGCAAATCTGACGAGAAAGGTTACGGAAACGTCCAAATGATCGCTCACTGTGACGACTAGGACCTGCTTCTGAAGAAGATAGCTGACGCTTTTGTGAATATTACTCTCGTGTGCAATAAAGTGTTTATGAAAGCAATGAGCATCAGAGAGAGAGAGAGAAAGAGAGAGAGAGAAAGAGAGGAAGAGAGAGAGAGGGAGAGGGAGAGAGAGCGACGCAGAGAGAGAGAGGCATAGAAAGGCACGGTTTTTCGAATTACGCTGCGTGTTTTGCCATTTGCCTCATTCCCCCAACGGTCCCCTGCCAAAGCGGTCGTATTGGTTTGGTCTCTCTTATCAATAGGCTTTATTATCTCTCCTCCCCCTCTCTCTCTATCTCTCTCTCTCTCTCTATCTCGTTCATCTCTCCGTCCACAAATTCTCGATCCCGGCCGTGACTTTTCCTATTTAACAACAATATTCCGTCAGAATACATTTAAAGTTTTAGCACACTTATTTTTTCAAAGTAAATCAAGTTAGGTCCGTAAAATCGAGCTAATTCGGGCTTTTCGAGAACTTTTTGTAATTGAAATACCGTATTTCTGCCGGTTACCCAAAAAGGCTGCCACACAAATACGTAATCACGTATTTTCCTTCTCATTTTAAAATTTCGAAAGGTTTCACCAGATCTACGCCGATTTCTAGGTTTAAAGGGCGAAATTTGGGTGACTTTTCAGTCAACATCTAAATATATGTGTTTATTAACTTAATTCTTTGATTTTTCAGTGCTAAAGTAAAGATGAGCGCTCAGCAAGGAGTCCAGTACAAGCGGACCTACCAACACCAGAACGGGTGGGTTTTCAGTCGTTTCCTTTAGTTTTTAAGTGTTTTCTTTGTGTCTCTTAGTTAGGGTTGTTTTACGATTTGTGCGAAATCGACCAAATTCATCGAATCATGCGTAATAAGCGCGCGTTCGTTTGTTCGCAAAAGGTTTAGTGCAACATCAACGTTTTCTTGTCAATTATTGCTTTTTTCTTTCAGAAGAGGGTCCTACACGCATCAGAACACGAACCAGAGGCCGAAGAAGTTTGTTTTTACCGATTACGTCAGCGAAGAGGCGGCTCTCGAGGGACTGAAGATCGGCGGTCTCATACAGGTAAGATTCAGTGAATTTTTCGAAAAATAGCTTTTCCAGGGATCGCTGCGCGTGAATCCCAGAAACTACGAAGAGTGCTACATAAACAACCCGGACGGAGACGATAAATTGGACATTCTCATTCTCGGAACCCGCGACAGGAACCGCGCCCTCAACGGCGACGTCGTTGTGACCCGCACCAAGGCCAGGGAATTCTGGGTGGTGAGTTTTATTCTTTTTATAGCTTATTTTTTTTTAAAATTAGGTCCGTGAAGGTCTCTACAAGGCGTGGAAGGCCTCAGGGCTAAAAAACGGCGACAAACCGAAGGAGTCGGTGGATGCCTCGGCAGGAGATGACGCTTCGGTGACTGGAGGAGACGCCCTTGATGTAAAATAGACTTTTAATCGTTAATTAAAACTTTGGAATGTTCAGAAACTGCTCGATTCCCTGAGTATGTCGTCGTCTTCACAGAAGGCTGAGGAGAAGCCGGTTCAGAAGCAACAATTCACTCCGAGACAGCAGCAGAATGGGAAGAAACAGACTCTGCTCTACCTGTCCGAAGTGCCGGAGACAGATGTGCCCGACTCGTGTCTTCAGAAGACGGCTGAGGTTTGTGGAATCAAAAGTCGTTAGGACGCGATTTCTGTTTTGAGCCCTACTGGGGAACGTCAGCAAGACGTGTTCTCACCCATAGTTTTCACGGGTCGGGCAGGGCCGATTTGAAAAAAAAAATCTCGACCGGGCCCGCTTCGGCCCATCTACTCGGGCCACCCAGTCAAACTGTCACCAACACGACCAAGGTTCGATTCCGGTCGGAACACTTTATTTTTGCTAACTTAAAATTAGTTGGGTTTAAAAAAATTGGCGTAAGCTAAAATAACGATTTAAAGAATTTTTAATTTGACAAGTTTACAAACCGGGCCGAAACAGGCCGGGCCGACACTTTTCTCGGCCCGGTCGCTTCGGCCCGCGGGCCGACGCGTCATTTGAGAACTATGCTGGGGAACCGACGACATGAGGAATTTATATTTTGGCCAAACATTGTAAAACACACTTTATTGGCCTTATAAAACATTCTTTAGTGTTTCAGACTATGGATTTTCGGTCCTGGTATACGGTAGGTCATACCTGGTTACTGTAGCCCGGCCCAAAATTGTCCGATTTTCGCAAATTTAGTTTTGTTCGGTTTGGATTTTTTTTTCCCGCAATTTCATAAGCCTTTCTGAGCTACACAACTTTTTTTTCTAGATATAAACTTGGCCACAGTTTTTTTTTGTATAAAATTATTTGTTAAAACCTCAAATATTACTGACCTAAGTTTGGCAAAAATCAAAACAACAGGGAAAACAGATTTTTCACCATAACAATATGTGCATATTTTTTATCAAAAAGTAGCCATATATTTTATCTATTCACAAAATTAAACAATGCTTTTTTGAATGTGTACAGTAAAAAAGTGGGAAAGGCCTTGAAAAACAGGCCTTTTTCTTCTTGTGCTATTTTCTTTCGTTTTTTGACAACAAAAGCAAAAATTGTGGACAATTTGATTTGAAAAAAATACAATAGTCGTGTAGCTTACAAATGCTTACAAAATCGAAAAGCAAAAATAATCGAGAAAAATTGGTTACAACCATGCATAAATTCGGTCAAACTGGTTGTATTGACGTATGTAACAGTTACAGCGAGTAAATAAATCAAGTCCAATCGAGCAAAACTATGTTTGCGAAAATCGGACGATTTTGGGCCGAGCTACAGTAACTAGGTATGGCCTACCGTAACCCTCGACAAAAAATCGATAATTCTTTGAAACACTAAAAATGTTCTTATAATGTCACGGAAGTGTGTTTTACAATGTTTGGCTAAAATCAAAATTTTCGGTGTCGCCATTGCAGAAATCACGTCTTAAAGCCGCCATGCTTGGAGGCAGCTTAATTGTGTGGCACATAAGTAACCCCCCCCCCCCCCAATCTACCGATTTGAAAACATCATTTATTAGCCAAATTCTCTCTTTTTCAGGTGGTGTTCATTATGGAACAGAAGCACAACCGTGCCGCCACCGGTCAGCTGCGTATGATGACCGACGGAAACCGCAATTTCGCCCTTTTCTCCCCTTCGGACTCCCGCATTCCCCGGATGAGGATCCCCGCCAGCGAGTGCCCTGAGAACTTCTTCAATCGGCCGCAGGACTTCTCCAAATTCATCTTCCTCGCCAAACTCGTCGATTGGAACGACGTCTTCGCCAATGGAAAGCTCGAGAGGGCGCTGGGAATGGCTGGAGATGTGGAGGTTCATTTTTTTGTGATTGGAGCAGGTTTATAGCCGCTTGTGGGGTTCTGTTCTTGTTTTCAACCTTGGAACGATTTGGCTCTCTCTTTTTTGACACTTCTCACTGAATGCCCGGAATTCTGCCATTTTCGTTTGTTTTGTGTTTGAAGTTACAAAATCGCTCTTTAAAATTTTTCTATTACTGTAACATTTCTAATTTCCAGGCTGAGACGGAGGCTCTTCTGTGCCAAAATGACATCGACACGAGGGAATACCCGGATAGCATACTTTCAGCTCTGCCGGCCAGAGACGGACAGTGGAAGATACCGAAGGTTAGATTTAATCGTTTCTATGGTCTTTTCTGGAATATTCTGACCAGGCCACATATCTCGGGAGGGTCTGACAATTGACGTACCTACCATTAACTTTTAAATAATCGGGTTAAACAAAGGTAGCCCTTCATCACTCTTATCAATCGAACATTCGTAGTGTTTAGCATCTTAGCATGGAAAAGCCTGACATGCACTCCCGAGGTATGCGGGGCTACCCCGCTGATCAGCGGGTCGGCCCAGGCCGGATCATAACTCGGGAGGGTTTAATCAGCGTACCCCAGATTAAAGGGGGTAGGTGCCCAGAAAATGTAGACGTTAAGGTGGGTTAGACACTAATTTCGATAATTGCCTGAAGGCATACAGTTATAAGAGGGTACTTCTTTTAACGTCGCAAAAGTTGGAGGTGGATTCGTCAAACGACGAATAATCCCCAGATATGGGCCGTGCGCGGAAAATTTGACGAAGGGGGTGGCCCGAGTATGTTCGAAAATCTTTTTTAAAATTTAACTCTCAGGCATGGGTCAAAAGTTTGCGCTATTTCGTGAACGTGCCCCTGTTTTGTAATAAATTCGACTCTTCGTTGGTGATTCGTACCCGCCGGGTGTCAATAGGGACTGAACTGACGCCTTTGTGGCTCAACGCAACCTCCCTTTGTAATAGAAGCTTGAAAAGGCAATGTATAGTCAGTCCATTGCTGGTAACTCTTTTCAAAGGCATTAGTTTTAAATTCTTTTTGTTGCAAAAACATAGTTCTAGTTGTGCACAACATATTGTGCTCAAGTTCGATCCCCCGCTGACAAAACATTTTTGCCTTTCTTGAAATTCCGGCCGCGGGCCTGGCCGAAATTTTTTGTAGAATGCACCGCTCGTAGTCACCCTTTGCCCGAACTCTTGATATTGTCGATATTTTCCAGGAAGAACTCGAAAAGCGGGCGGATTTCCGTGACGAGATCATCTTCACCATCGATCCGAAGACTGCGAGGGATCTGGACGACGCGCTGCACATCAAATTCAAGGAGAACAAGGACGGAAAGCTCGTGTGGGAGGTGGGTAAAGATTATGGTCAATTTCGACATCGGTCTGAAAACTGAACAATTTGGGCATGTTTCGTCGCTTTTGCTTGGGTGGCTGGTTATCGCGTGGAAGCCTATTTAAAACAACTTTTTTTTAGGTTGGAGTCCACATTGCCGACGTCAGCTACTTCGTGACCGAGCACACCGAGTTGGACGAATGGGCCGCACACAGAGCCACCAGCACATACCTCGTTCATAAGGTATGAAGAGGCCTTTTACTGTTTGTCTGAGTATCATTTGCTCCAGTTTTAGAGTTAAATATATCGATCTTACCCCTCAATCCCCAGGTCATTCCTATGCTGCCACGTGTGCTCTGCGAAGAGCTGTGTTCCCTCAACGCCGGCGTCGACCGCCTCACTTTCTCCGTCATCTGGGAGATCGGAGACGACGGAATCGTCATCGGAAAACCCACCTTCAGTGCGTTTTTTCAGTTATTTCCATTTGACAATATATTTTTTGTGGTAAAAACTGCATTTCAGCCCGTTCCGTGATCCGCTCGAAGGTGAAGCTGGCCTACGAACACGCCCAGGACTTCATCGAGCACCCGGACAAAGACTTCGCCATCAACGAACTTCCCGACATTTGTGATGGCGTCGATGTCAGCACCATAAAGGAAAAGGTAGGTTGAGGTTTTTTTGCGTTCCGGAATTTTGCTGTTGAAATGGTCCATTCTAATTGTGTAATTTGCAGGTCCTGCAGCTGAACGCCCTGGCGTTGAAACTGAAGGGCCACCGAGTGGTGGCCGGCTCTCTGCGTCTGGACCAGCCGAAGCTGAAATTCGCCCTGGACGAACAGACCAAGATGCCCAACGGAGTCACAATCTATGAGGTGGGGTCATAGCTAGACGCGAGCTGTTTACAGTACCTACGTAATTTGCCTTTGGTTGGATATGGTAACTAACAATGAGGGGGCTTACGTTACCTACGAGCTCCATTTGGGGGGTTTACGCATCGTCCCCCCTCCAACGCTCCCTGCCCGTTATAATTAGGGGTTTTGTCGCCGAAGACCTTAGTATCACTACTAGATAGCCCCTTTTAGCATAGTGTAAGGTTGTGTATGAAAATAAGGATATTCTTAACATTGGGTCTCAATATTGGGTTGTCTGTCTTAATTACATTTTTTTATTACAATTACAATTTTATTCCCGAATCTTGTATTGATATGTGTACTTAAAAGTGTTGAAATTGGTAAGATAGGCTAATTTCCCTTTGCTTCGATGTTAAATATAGCGAATTATCCTTAACTGGACGACTTTAACTTAGGAATTTGGGGTCTTAGACTCCGAGTTCCAGAATACTTTCATGACAGCAGCATCACGGGCCTGGGGGTTCATCACGGCGTTTACGATTACCCACACTTATGATTCTGTATGAAATTAGGTAAATATCCTAAACCTTATGTCTTAAAGTTAGGTAACCCATATTTTGTTGAGCTTAAAATTTCGATAGCTGCCTAAACCATAAGTCCGAATGGAATAGTGAGCAATAAATTTGTAGTTAGAATACATAGCCCCCTTCTTTTATATATAATTTTGAAAAAGCGGTGATTTTATGAAATTTTTGGATTCCCTTCCTTTTGACGTATAAGTTTGCAATTATAAATTGAAGGCCTTCCCTGAATTGGGTCTAGATAACTGTTTTGTTATCTAGACACAATTCAGTGGAAGCCTTCATTAGCTTTAGTCCTGTTGGGTAAGCTTGGGCCTATAAAATAGGGTGGCCAGCCTTATCTTTGGGTTAATGGCCGTGAATTCGGGTAGAAAATTGGATAAGTTACCCTCCTAATCCGTCCTTAAGTGCCATTTTTTCAGAGAAAGGACGCGAACAGCCTCGTCGAAGAGTACATGCTCCTGGCGAACATGGCGGTGGCGAGGAAGATCGAGTCGGCCTTCCCCGAGAAGGCGATTCTCCGCTGTCACCCGGGACCGAAGGCCAAGATTATAAAGGAAGTGGTGGGGTTTCTTTTTTTTCTGAATGTCTTACCATGTTGTGGAAATTTTGCAGTTTTCTTTTTTGCAATAAAAAATTAAATTTCCAGGAGGACACGTGTAGGAAAATCGGATTCCCTCTCGACGGAACCCACTCGTCCGGCCTTCTCTCCGCCTCTCTGAACAAGTACCGTGGAAATGACGCCCTGATGAGGTCGATCAACCAGGTTTTTTTAGTTTTCGATGTTTTACTGATAGTTTTTAGGTCCTCTCGATGCTTCTGATGAAGCCGATGCAGCTGGCTCAGTACTTCTGTGTGGGAGCGCGCCAGGGCACCGACTACAGCCACTACGCCCTCGCCTGTCCCTAGTGAGTTTTCGTTCGAATAAGATGTTCAATCGGGCTGGCCCGGAGCATAAATGAATAAGCGCCCGTGGCCCGTTTGGGGTGGTCGCCCTAGTTGGGTCAAGGTTCTTAAATGCCGGGCCGAGGGATTTTTTTGGAACGGCCCGGCCCTGTCGGCCCGGGTTTTAATTTTTGTATAATTCGGTACAATATTTTTTAAACTGTTTTAAATTACTTAATGGTCGCACTACTGGTAAGCACATAGGCGCCGCCCGTAATGCGGTGGGACACCAGGGAAAATTTTCATACCGAATTTTGTATACGCATTCCCTGAAGCATTTTTATAACATATTTGGAAAGCTTCCGGGTTTTTTTATAGCTCACGCGCGAGGGTTGCTACAGCTGATAATGGAACCTTGTTCATGTATGTCCGGGAGCCAAAAAATTTTCATAAAACGGCTAAGGGAGGTCGCGTCGTGCCGAATTTCTTACTTGGGGACATGCGCCATACGTCGTATGCAAGGGTGGCTGAAACTGGGGCCAGATCGGCCCGGGCCGGGCCGCGGATTCTTGGGAGCGGGGCCGGGCAGGCCCCGGTATTTTCAAAAATCTTTTTTTAAATGTAGCTCTTTTCAAAGTCATTATTTTCAAGTTCTGTTTGTTGCAAAACATATTTCTAATTGTGCAAAACATACTGTGTGAAGGAGGATTCGAACTACCCTATATAAATTTTTTACATTTTTCATGGCCGAGTGGCTAAGAGGTCGGACTGGCAATCCGAAGTTACCCCAGTTCGATCCCCCGTCGATGTGCATGATTAGTGTAAAACTTTTTTTTCTAACTTTTAGAAATTTTGGTTTCGGGCCGCGGGCCGGGCCGAAATTTTTTGGAGACCGGGCCGGCCCTCAGCCACCCTTGGTCGTATGTAACGCGGGGGGGGCGTCGCGCTAAACGGACCCCCAAGTATACTCGTCGCCAAATCTACTTCGCCCACTTTGGCTTCGTACAGGGCCTGAGTTTAAAGCTAGAGGTCTCAATTCCTTAGCAACTCCTAGCTTCATTTGGACATCTGAGTCTCGTAAACAACGGTCATGCTGACATAAACTGTGAATCTTTTATTGAAAAACGAAAATTCCATTTTTAACTGAAAACTCGATTATTTTAATAAATAAGCTAACAATAATAAGCATAGCTGGACAGGGAGCGTTTGGGGGGCTCGATGCGTAACCCCCCCCCAAATTGTGCCTCGAGGGCAACAAAAGCCTCCTTAAACTTTTTATTGCAATTTTCAACCCAACGCCGAATTACGTAGGCACCGCAAGCACCGTATGTCCACCTATGATAAGAAAACTAAAGTCGATCATTTCAGCTACACGCACTTCACCTCTCCTATCCGTCGTTATCCGGACGTGC
>OZ059904.1:8824888-8855879 GCA_964057215.1 Oscheius myriophilus
GTAACATGGGGCAATAGGGTTTTCTTACACGTAGAATTCAAAGAGATAGGTGCCGTAAAAACTTGAAAAACCCCAGCAGTGTCAAAGAGAGGTTGGCGAGTGAGAGAAATAGAGAGAGAGAGAGAGAGAGAGAGAGAGAGAGAGAGAGAAATATGTCTCTGCACTCAGTTCTTTTCGTACTCAAATTTAGATGCAAAAAGAAATAAAATCAACGTCGCCGGCTAAATCGTAAAGTTCCCCTTTTACTCTTCCTGCAAAACGACCAGACTTTATGTCTCGGCCCGTGGAAACCAGGTATCATTTCATTTCTTTCTCCGATCCTCCTTTTCATGTGCCTTCTTCCCTTCTGTGGGTTGGAGGGGCATTTTTAAAAAGATGATCGCAGTTTAGCTTTTGGTCTTAAAATGCGTTTGAAGAAGTTGAATGACGGAGATTGTTTGGCCATACGATTCAACAGCTCTCAGTCGAAGTAAAAGAGAAAGAGAGGAAAAGAGGGAGAGAGACAGAGACTAAGAAAGAAAGAGACAAAGAGGCTAAATGATACTCTCTTTTCCAGCATCACTATTGGCCTTTACCCGGCTGATCGTAAAACTATGAGCAATATCGGCTTTGATTGGCAAGCAAATTTGACCGTTAGCCTTTTGAAGTACCAGACTTCAGGAATGGAAGAGGCTAAATTTGAGAGTTGCAAGCCTCTCACATTCGATGGCAACTTCACAAGCATCTATATAAAACACGATGGAATCTAGGATGAATGGAAGGTAAGAATCAGTTGGAGAGCTGATCTATGTAAAAACTTTGTACATATAGCTGTCGCCAAACGACCAAGCAAATAAAGTAGCTTTTCTCTGCGTCTGCGCTTCTCGCACACTATTTCCACGTGAGTATCGCACGACTGCTGCATTAAGGCCGTTTTGACAGGATGCCCGTTTGGCGACAGCTATAACCATATGTGCATATTTTTTTATCAAAAAGTAGCCATATACTTTATCTATTCACAAAATTAAACAATGCTTTTTTGAATGTGTAAAAAATTGTGACAAAATAGACATCGACACGAAACGAATGGATTTTGAGTTATTGGTCTTGCTCGGGCTTAAAATTGACGATTTATAAACAAAACACAAACATGTCATTATTATGGAAAGAAAGATATGTGGAAATTTTTTAAACTAAAAGGGTTTTCCAGGTTTTCAATGACATGGAATGGAGTTGTCCAACTGACAAGAACGCCGTGTTTGCACAGGGTATTAAACCAGATGTTTTCATGTTGTTTATCTTGGATGAAAATAAGGTCCATGGAAATGTCGAAACTGTCGCTCATTGTCAAAAATAGGATGGAATTCTTAAGAAGAAGAGGAAGCTAGACCTGTGATCATAAAGTCTTGTGCACGATAAAAGATCTTGAGTAAATTCTGAGTATCGGGAAAACGAAGACACATACAACAGATACACACGCACACGCATTATCCTCCTTCTCCACCACTTTCACCCCCTTCACCCGGCTGTCCAACACAACATCCCTCAGAAGACGACCCTTCGAAGGCTCAGGAGAAGAGTCACGGAGGATCGGCTTCCAGCAGTCCCAACTCAGGCCATCTGGAACATTTTTGGGTCTTGAAGGAAAAAGGGTACTTACTGAAGTGAAACGAACTTAAAGGGGCAGTAAGGGGGCTTTTCATTTTATTTTCGACCGTCTCGGTCGGAAATTATGCGAACTAACTTTGCAATGGTCTCGCACCTCCTCGTTTCCAGCCCTCTCTCTCGTCCAATTATAATGAACTTTGGCTCATTAGCAAGCGTTGTAAATACCGGACACGCAGGGCGTAATGCACGTCTACAATTCTGTAGACGGAGAACCGTTTTTGACGACTTTGATTGATGGATCATGGTCATTTTCGAGGCCAAGGGATTTCTAACCTACCAGTACCAAATAGTGATTTGCGAGAGAGAGAGAGAGAGAGAGAGAGACGAAGAAATAGAGTATCTCTAAAAAAATCTCAACTCGCCCTTCTCTTTCGTACTAGGCGTCAAACAGCTCTCTCCAAATTCAGATGTAAAAAGAAATAAAATCAACGTCGCCGGCTAAATCGTAAAGTTCCCCTTTTACTCTACCTGCAAAACGAAAAAAATTTATAGCTCAGCCCCTGGAAACTAGGCGTCATTTCACTCCTTTCTCCGATGCGGCACCTCCTTCTCTTGTCCCTCCTTCCTTTCTGTGGTTAGTCGATAGATTTCTTGAAACGATTTCCCTGATTTAGTATTTGGTCTCAGCTTGATGTTGAAGCCGTTGAATGCCGGGGCTTGCTTGGGGATACGATTCAACAGCTCTCAGGAAAAGTAAGAGAGAGAGAGAGAGAGAGAAAGAGAGAAAGAAAATCCTTTTCAGCATCACTATTGCCCTTATTGATGGTGTGAATTCTAACTTAATCGGCTTCAGTTGGCTTGCCAATGGGACTGATAGTATTTTGAAGTACCAGATCAAAGGAATGAAAGAGGGAATAGTTGAAAATTGCGAGCCTCTCACTTTCGATGGAAACTTCACAAACTTCTACATAAAACACGATGCAATCCAAGGTGGATGGAAGGTGAGATTAAAAGTCTACCTCTGGAAACCGAGCGGGTAGTTTTCTTTTAACAGCCCTAGTAAACACATCTTTATGGAAAAATGTTAAATAGTTTTCCAGGTTTTCAACGAAAAGGATTGGAGTTGTCCAACTGACAAGAACGCCGTGAAACCAGCTGCCTTCATTTTGCATATCACCGATGAAAACCTTGTCCGTGGGATAGTTCAAATGATCGCTCAGTGTGAAGATTGACTCCTGGAGAAGAAGAATATAGCTGACAATTTGTGATTAATATTCTCGTGAGCAATAAACAGTTCTGTGAAAGCATTGAGTATAGGAGAGGAAAAACACACACTCACACTCACACGTGTGTGTGTAAGAGAGAGAGGGAAAGAGAGACAGACAGAGATCTGTCTCTGTCTCTAATTCTCTATCCTCTCTTCTCTCTCGCCCTTCGTACCACCCGGCTCACTCGAAATTTCGACAGCGCAAGAATTAATGTTCCCGAACGCTAATTGAAAAGCCGTAAATCTGCCCTTCTGCTCGCGCGAGACTTCCTCTAAAAGGAAAAGAATTTATGTCTTGGTCCCCACTACTTAAGGGAGGCTCCGGGAGCCAGGTGTCACTCCACCTGGTTCTCCGATGCGTTTCCTTCCTCTGTTGGTCCTCAGCCTCCTTCCAATCTGTCGTGAGTTAGCGTTGTTTTTCAAAATCGAATCAGAATTAAGCTTCCTGTGTCGAACTTCCTTTGAGGAAGTTGAATGCTGGCGCTTGCTTGGCGATGAGATTCAACAGTTCCAAGTCTAGGTAAGAGAAGATAGAGATAGAGAGAGAGAGAGAGAGAGAGAGAGAGAGAGAGAGAGAGGGAACTAGAGTAGGAATTTAGAAAAAAAATCATGATTGTCGTATTTTCAGCGTCATTGTGAGCCTTATGCATACTGTTAAAAAGACTCCTGTTCAACAGCTCCTCTTCAATTGGAATGTCACAGGCACGCCTGGCAGCACTTTGAGATACTACGCCGACTTGAAGGAAAACCCACAGGAAATGGCGGATTGCAAGGCCCTGTCATTCGATAAAGATGGTTTCACAAACGTCTACATAAAGCACGATGCAGCCCACAATGGATGGAAGGTGAGATATATTGAATGAAATATGATTTTTTGACAAGATGAGGGCAAGGGAGGTCCATCCACTTGCCTATATTTTGTGAAAAAGCGGAGTCCCGCGGAGGTTTCTCGGTCAGCAAAAACAAGTTCTCAGGCAATTTACTTACCAATGCCTCTCAGCTCTTATAACTCTCAGGCCTTCAAATTAGTTCGTTAAGCTTCACTTTAGGACTCTTAGTAAAGTTGTAAGCGGATTAAGACGTCTTTTATATAATAATTGAGTTGTTAATGACACATGATTATTTTTCCTTCGGATTGGGTTGACTGTGGTAAAAAGGACTTTCCTGCGTCTCGGGCGACCGTGCGGTCGGTCCCTTCCCCGCTCTTCCAACCTGGCGTGGATTGCCCGTCCTCAAGCCGGAGTGGAGCCCCGTGAGGACGTAGCTCCAACCAAATGGATCACCGAAATCGTCTACAGTCCCCCGATCGTCCCAGGACCCTGAGAAGAAGCTGCTTCCCCCAAGGAGAGTTGTATCAGCAACTTGGTCAGGAGGCATTTGGAGCCGAATCAAAGGAGAATGGGAACTACGAAGTCAACTTCGTGGAATTGAAGTCGACAACAGTGATTCATTCTGGCGGTTCAGGGTAGATCCCTAGAGAATAAACCGTGTGTATGTATGTATGTGTATGTGGTAAAAAATAGTTAGAATGACATATTGTTTTTTTAGGAAAAAATTAGTTTTTGGGTCAATCGGGTTACTGTAGCTAAATTCCTATAGCCTCAGGGCACTATTCAAATCGATAGCTTATTTTATTATCAAAAACAATGTAATTGACCAACACTGAGAAAAGTACCAAATAGTCAGAACATTGAAAACCATTATATAAAAACCTTTTTTTTTTTTGAAATTTTTTAGCAGAGCTGGCAAAGGACCGGGCCGGTCCGCTCAGTGAAAAGTTGGGCCCGGCCCGAGTCCGGGTCGGCCCTTTGTTGCCGGACGGGCCCTATCCTTAAAAATCGGGCCCGGCCCTCAAATTTACCAGCCCTGCCCTAGAGGCGGAGGCAAAACGCGCGCTGAGTGCGAATACAGGCGGTTTCAAGCCGATTTCGTTTTTTTTTCAGTTTTCCTCACTTTTGACGTTTTCTGTTCACATTTTGGCTTCACGTCACCCTCTATACGTTTGATATGCGCACTTCCCACAAAAGTAGGGGTACCTCGAATTTTCATGATTTTGAAAAATATCAGTTGAGCTAGGGTATTTGGGCACAAACCCGTAGTTTTCCCTGTTGTCTAAACCCCCGGGAGCCAGTTTTTGGCGTGCCTCAATTTTTGTATTTTTTGTGTCAAACTTTGATTCGAACAGGGCCGGTCGGATATTCATATTCCATTAAAAATGATTAAAAATATTTAAATGACTGGGGACAGCTTTGTATTTTCGCCGCAAAACTGTTCACATGCAGCGCTTCGCAGCAAAAGGCAACCGCCAGGGGAAAACAAAGTTTTTTCTTCAGATGAGCAACGAAGAGAACTGGCACTGCCCCTCTCTCGATGACCCTCAGATGGTAGTTGGACGGGGCCTAACACCAGACTTCTTCAATCTGACTATCCACAATGAAAACGGCACCCATGAGAACCTCCAGACGATCGCTCACTGCGACTAGGAGCGACTTCTGAAGAAGATAGCTGACGCTTTTGTGAATAATACTCCCGTGTGCAATAAACTGATTAATGGAGAGGCTTGCCATTCTCTTTTCCTCTAAAAACGTCGGAGTACTTTACGTGATTCAAAGTGGCAACAACAGACAACAGCCGCAAAACAACATGTGGAAAACGGAAGAATCGGAAGGAATGATGGCTTATTTCGTCTTCTTGATCTTCTTCACCTTGATCTTCAGTTTCTCCAAATCCACGCCCTCGGCCGCCCGCTTCTTCGTTTTCTTCTCGCGGGGCTGAAATGAGGGAATAAGTGTAAAAAAAAAACTGAATATTCTTTAATCCTTTTCTCCGTAGAAAGCTTCATTTTCGAGATGAAAGCAAAAAAAAAGTTTGCTCAGTCACCACCATTGGGGGATGGCTCCAGGGCTGGCAAAGTGCGGGGCCGGCCCACACTGAAAAAATGTGGGCCCAGCCCTTAAATTTGCCTCACTTTTGTATTGTTTTTTTTTTTAGATCGGGCCGGCCCGCTCCCTGAAAAATCGGGCCCGGGTGAGCGCTCAAATTTACCAGCCCTGGATGGCTCAAACCAAGTGGGGCAAATTTAAGGGTTGGCCTCGGGCAATGGCTGGACAAGCAGCATTTGGGGCTCAATGCGTAAGTCCCCCAAATAGTGTGCCGGTGGCGACGTAAGCCTCCGATCAATTTTTTTGTTATCATTTTCAACCTCACGCCGAAATACGTAGGTACCGCAATCATCTGACGTCCACCTATGCCTCGGGCAGAGAAATTTCAGGAGCTGGCCGGCCCGTGATTTTTTGATAAGACTATTCAAACTAAGGTGACCCCAGTTCGTCCCGTTGTTCTCAAATGACGGGCCGGCCCGGACCGAGAGATTTTTTGGGACGGCCCGGTCCAGTCGGCCCGGGAATGAAAAATTAAATTTTGTATAAATCGGTACAATAATTTTTAAACTGATTTAAATTACTTAATAATGTTTGTTACTTTGTACAAAAAAGAATGTCAACGACCGGGATCGAACCTCGGTCGTGTGAGTGGCATTCTGACTGGATGGTCCAGGGAAAACGGGCCGACCGGGCCGGGCCCAAAATTTTCCAACTGACCCGGCCCGTGAGAACCCCGGTTAGCCCTGATAATTTTTAGATAAATTCTGTTACGAATACATTATAACAGGTGTTTCAAAAATGTGAAACGGCCAAAGGGGAGTGGCTTAGTTTTTAAAAATAGCAAAAATACAGCCTAACACGATATTGCCAGAAATTTTCTGAGAAATCACTCAGATTATGGCATATTTCGCCAAACCCACTCCCCCATTTTTTGCGACCTAATGAACCTCATACCTGGGCAACCTACCGCGGGGGTCAATTTTGCGAGGCCCCCTTCAATTGTTGAAAGCGTCGAAAATTTGCGACGGGTCTCCTTTTTTAAGAAAAACTGCCGAAAACTTAAAATTGCGACGCCCCTACCGCCCCATGTTGGGGAGCTTGCCCATGTATGATGAACCTGAATTTTCGTATATTTTGTGCATAAACCCCTATTTTTGGGTTAAAAAAGGTTACCTTTTCCTCCGGCGCCTGGAACTTCTTCATCTTCTCCTGTTTCCTCTCTTCGCTCTTCACCGCCGCCGCCTCCAGCTTCTCCCTCTTCTTCGTCATCGCCTTCTCCCGTTCGTTCATAAAGTACTCTCCGCTCTCCAGCTGCTTGTCGATCTTGCTCATCACAGGAGCCGGAGGGAACGGCGTGTACTCGCCCTTCTTCTTCCACTGAGCCTTCTTCTTTTTCTTCGCCTCATTCGTGGAGCTAGCCGATTGGACCTGAATGAAAATGGTATCAAAGAAATAAACCAAAAGCCCACCTTCTTGGTGAATTTGGGCAGGAAGCGGTCCCAACTCTCGTTGCGCAGCTTGTCGTTCTTCATCAACTCGCGCTTGATCATCAACGTCTTGATGTTGTAGATCGGGTGAACGTTCTTCATACATTCGTGGACGATCTGGCTGAAATGGACTGATTAAACGCCAAAATAGGGGAAAATTAGTGGGCCACCCATTATTTAACGAACTTCAAAATGGAGCCTACTTTGGTGAAAACTTTAGCTACTACTTACTAAAAGATAAATTTTGTTCCGGATATGCGGGGGTCTCAAATGACGGCCCGGCCCGCCGGGCCGGGCTAAGGGATTTTTTTGAGACGGCCCGGCCCGGTTATGAAAAATTAAATTTTGTGTAATTCGGTACAATAATTTTTTAAACTGTTTTAAATTAATTAATAATGTTTGCTACTAACATATAAGTCAATATTAGTCGTACAAAAAAGAATGTCACCGACCGGGATCGAACCCTGGTCGTGTGGGTGGCAATCTGATTGGGTGGTCCAAGGAAAACGGGCCGGGCCGACCAAAATTTTCCAACTGGCCCGGCCCGTGAGAACATCGGCTTTCTATAGGACCGAGTGAACTCCGTCCTGTAGAAAAACCCGACGGAACGCCGTCTCTACGCGCAGGCGGCGTATAATGGGTCCCGCCACGAAAGGCCTGAAGATCGTCGACGACGCCGGTTTGACCGCACAAACAGGAGTACATTTGAAATTTCCGCTGAACTTCTACCGGTGTCGTCGACGATCTTCAGGGCTTTCGTGGAGAAACCCAATATACGCCGCGAGCGGGGTTCTCAAGGGCCGGGTCAGGAAAAAAAAATGGTCGGCCCGTTTTCCTTGGACCGACCAGGGTTCGATCCCGGTCGGTGACATTCTTTTTTTGTACAACTAATATTGACGTATATGTTAGTAACAAACATTATTAAGTAATTTAAATAGTTCAATTTTTTTTAAATTTAATTAATCACCCAGGCCGGGCAGTCCAAAAAATCCCTCGGCCCGGCCCGTCATTTGAGAACCCCGGCCGCGAACGTGCCGCGACGGTGTTTCGCCGGTTCTTCTACAGTGCGTAGTGCACTCGATGATCCCCGTGAAGATCGTGACACAACCTGTCTCGTAACGCATGCGACAGTAACAAATTGGCGTATTAAAAATCACTGAGCGTGATTTTTGTGCGCTCATTCGAAATTCTGGAACCAGTCTGAGGCATGAACATCTTCGTACGAGCGAACTTTGGCTAGCGATCTCCAGAAACCCAAAAATCTAATCTCCAGAAACCTACGAACCTGGCCTGTTTTAGACCGGAAAGCGGCCCGACGCAACAGACGGTTCCTCCCTGAATGCAGACGTAGCACTGGGTGAGAAGTTCGATGGCCTTCAGCGTGGCTCCGTTGTTTCCGACGAGACGGTTCCTTCGCTTCACGAAGCGTTCCTTATTGTGGCACTGAAAATATGAAATACTAACTTCCGTAATAAAAAAAAAAGTGAATTTCTATTGAAAACCTCATAAATCGTCAAAAAACGAACCATAGATGAGATTTTGATGATTTCGCAGAAGATTTCGTCGTCGAGAACGCGGATGGCCTGTTCGTAGGGCACACTTCTGGCCAGCAGACGGAGCACATCGCGCGCCTTGATGATAATGTAAGGGTCCCAGGTTTTGCGAGTAGTTCGCACCGTCATTGTTCCTGGAAATGAGAAAAATAGAAAATATGAAGTTCCGGCCTAGATTTTCACGTAGTTTGGCAGTTTCCGCCTACTTTGGCGATATTAACAAGAAATTTAACCGTTTCCATGCTCTTTAAAGCTAAATTAACCCCTTTTCATATTTTGAAGTAGATTTTATGAATAAAAATACACAGGAAAATTCAGTTAAGCCCCCAAAAACATTCATATGAACCCTGTTAATTCAGTCAAGCCCCCATCGCTGAATATCCTCACATTAGAATGTTTTAGGATTATACACTTTTATATTTTTGTTATTTTTAAATATTTAACAATATAGCTTGTACATTTTTAATACAAATATTTCAAATTTAACGTAGGCTTATTTACGTAAATAAAATTGGCAACACGCACAACGTGCCGGGCTCTATTGACAGCTTCAGTATTTTTTATGGCATTTATTTTACGGCAATTCACACCCAGTTTACATAGCAATTTTTTTTATGAATTTGGCAGGTCATATGAGTTATGAATTTGGCAGGTCATATCAGAAATCCTTGACTGGCATTAAAAAAATAGCAAAGAGCGCCGCGACCGGCGCGTTGTGTGCACGAAGTTGAGAAAATCCATACAACTATACTATTCAGATATGTCCCACCCATAAATGGGGGGCTAAACCAATCAGGGGTGGTAAAGGGCCGGCCTCGACGGCCCTGGGCCCTCAGGGCCGGCCCGGGGCCCTGACAGAAATGGCGCGAACTTTGAAATTTTGAGCAAAAAATTTTTATTTATTTCCATTATTTATCGGATTTAGACTTTTCCGATTCCTTTTTATGACAAATCAGTTAATAATTGTCGAAAAATCGAAAATTGCATCAAACAAACAAAAATAAAATTTAGCTTACTTTTTGTTTCTGTCAATATGGTATTTAAAGTGTCAACAATTATAGTTTGCTTTAAAAAAATGTTTAGGTTCTGAAGATAATACATAAAAATAATGAATTTTTTATTTTGCCAATAGGAATTTCAAAAAATTTCATTTTGCGCCAAAAGGTCCAGGGCCCAGGGCCGGCCCTGGATTTTTACCACCCCTGAAACCAATCGTGAAGGCACATTGGTGCGTACGGCTTAACTGAAGTAAAAAACAAAACAAATACACACTAAATTACCTTCGAGAACGTCGAGATCGGCGGTGAGGAACTGATCGCCCATGGCCTTTTCCACGAGGGGCCAGGCCTCCCTGATGTACTTTTCACGGTATTTCGGGAACAGGCAGGAAAACGAGGATTCCTGGACGAGGCCGTGTTGATTGTCCTCCTAAAAAATAAAAATTGTTTTAAAAAAGTGCCCACAGAACCGCTGAAAGCCTGTGGCCACTCTGACTAAGTCCTGGCACCGTTAGGCCGCTCTCCGGAAAAATAAACCATTAAAAATGTAAAACAAACCTTGTTAAAGGTGGAAATGTCCCACCAGTGGGGGTCCTTGCACTCTCCGAACGACTTGGCCGTGGATTTTCGGTCCTTCTTCTCCTCGCCCTTGTCATCCGCCCATTGGGGCTCGTACGCACTGCGATCCTCCTTTGGTTTCGGCTTTGGATCTGCTGACATGACCTGGAAAAGGAAATTATAAAATAAACTCACACTATTGTCAAACAAAAAGGGAAAAAATGAATATAACACCAAAAATACCGAGAAATTCGCTTTGTACCCAAAAAAGACTGATTCCGGTTAAAAAAAGAATTTTACTGAATTATGAAACCAGATTGATAAAGTGCTTGAACTTAAAGTTTTAAAACTCCGCTACAATAGAAAAAAATGCCATTTAGGTAACTGAACAAAAACGCCCTTTCAAATACGCAAAGCTATTTTCCCGAAAGTTTGAGCCATTATTTAGCACGAATATATTAATTTCGTACTCCCAAAAAGAATCTGCTAATATATATTTACAGGTGATTACACAAAAACCGTCTAAAAGTGAAAAATTGGAAAATTTCAGAGCAATTTGAAGGAAACCCACCGTACAACGACAACGAGGCGTGCGAACTAAAAGCCGATACGTATTACGTACTATTTTGCAGTCGACGAGAAGAGCTTCTTTTACGGTATGGAAAGAAAAGAATATTTATGCAATAATGTATTTTGAGGCTTTGCGACTCCATCTCTATTGAAAATAGTGTTGTAGAAACGATTTATCACTACTGAGGACACATAGTATTTCAAAGAATCGTAGCATGAGCAGCCATCTCTCCATCGACCATGACAAAGTGGATTTTGAAGTGTTCTCCCCACTGATTCTCCAACTGAATCTCCTGTGCTCCGTCCTCCTTCTCCACCACTTTCACCTCCTTCACCCGGCTGTCCAACACAACATCCCTCAGCAGACGACCCTTCGAAGGCTCGGGAGAAGAGTCACGGAGGATCGGCTTCCAGCAGTCCCAACTCAGACCATCTGAAGAGTTCTTTGGGTCTTGGCACGAAAAGAGAACCATACCGCTGCCTAAAACAATCCAGCCAATGGGTCCTGCAACGATCATTGGCCCTGCGAGAGTGACAACAACAGTGGAAAGAATAGGGGCAGCGGGTGGAACAAACGCCGTGGCGAGTCCAGTTGCAACTGAGCTAACCATTCTAAACCTGGTCAGAAAATGTTCTGTTATTGGACTCAAAGGAAACGAAGTTAAAAGTTATGTTTTCTTGGCTCTTTAATTTCGTTTTATACCAATTGGTTAGAAATTGGCTTAGCGCCGACCTCGGGAGATTGATGGATGACGGTCATTCTCGAGGCCAAAAACTGAACCATGCGTGTTTTTCAAAGGGTTTCCGGAGGCTAGAAGAATAGTGGTAAATGTGGTTATGGAGAGAGAGAGAGAGAGAGAGAGAGAGAGAGAGAGAGAGAGAAAGATAACCAGGAATAGAACGAATGAGGGAGTTCGATTGTAGAGTTTTCATTGAGTGTGGAGTTATACATGGAGTAAGAGGGGAACACCTCTGCGGTGCTCTCTTTCTCTCTTACTTTCTCTCTCTCTCTCTCTCTCTCCCTCTCTCTCTATCTTCATCTCTCATTGTTTTTACAAAACAATTTATTGCTCATGAGAGTAAAGATCACAAAAGCGTCAGCTATCTTCTTCTTCAGAAGCAGGTCTTAGTCGTCACAGTGAGAGATCATTTGAACGTTTCCATGACCACCTTTCCCATCGTGAATTTCAAGATAGAAGCCATCCGATGGCTTCAATCCATGACCAACTGTCGTTCTGCCCCCCTGGGCACGTCCAGTTCTCCTCGTCCTCCATCTGAAATTAATAGTTTTGTGGCTTTCTCTATTTTTTCTCCTACCGTCCATCCATTGTGTGAATCGTGCTTGATGTAAATGTTTGTGTTCTTGCCATCAGGGAAATACAAGGGGCCACATTCCCATCTATTTTCCATGATATGCCCGAAGCTGCTCTTGTCATTACCTGACAACCAAGTAAAAACCAAAAAATCGTCAGGACGACCGAATTTAAGATGCACGCTAAAAATTGAATAGATATATTTCCTGTCCTTACTTGGAAGTCGAGCTGTTGAATCGGATAGCCATGCAAGCTCTATCAGCCAACGTCTTCAGTTCAAGTTCGAGTGGTTTGGAAGCTAAAAACAACAATGGTAGTCGGAAATGACGCGTTATTACCACAGAGAGGCAGAAGGCTGAGGCCCAAGAGAGGAAGGAAACGCATCGCAGAACCAGGTGGAATGACACCTGGCTCCCGGAGCTCCCCTTAAATAGTGGAGACCAAGACATAAATTCTTTTCCTTTTAGAGGAAGTCTCGCGCGAGCAGAAGGACAGATTTGCGGCTTTCTAATTAGCGTTCGGGAACATTAATCCTTGCGCTGTCGAAATTTCGGAGTGGGCTGGGTGGTACGAAGGACGAGAGAGATGAGAGGGTAGCGGGAGAGCCACACACACACACACACAGACACACAGACACACACACACACACATACACACACACACACACACACACACACACACACACACACACACACACACACACACACACACACAATGCGTCCGCATTTTTCTCATTTCGCGAATTAACCTCATTAACATAACCTAACGTCACGCAACCTCTCCGTTCCGTTCCGTTCCGTAAGGTGGCCTTTGCTCTCCCTTCCTCCGTCACTCATTCTTCTCCCTCGCCTTCCCCTGTGCGGTTCTCCTCCTCCCAATGGGAAGAATCGACGTCGACGAAGTCATCTGCAAGGTTCTCAATTCGGGAACTCCGTGCAACGAACTGCACAAAGTGATGTCCGGCAACGACATCATCTCTCTGTGCCAGATGGCGAAAGAAGTCTTCCTGAGTCAGCCTCCTCTGGTGGAAGTTGAGCCTCCGATCAAGATCTGTGGAGACACCCATGGCCAGTACGGAGATGTGCTCCGTCTCTTCGACCGCGGTGGCTTTCCTCCCCTTGTCAACTACCTCTTCCTGGGGGACTATGTGGATCGGGGACATCAGAATCTCGAGACGATCATTCTTCTGCTGGGCTACAAGGTATGTCTGTCTTCAGAAGCTTCTGAAGAACTCCTTGTTCCAGGTGAAGTACCCTAACAACTTCTTCCTTCTGAGAGGGAACCACGAGTGCCAGGCTATCAACCAGGTCTACGGCTTTTTTGAAGAGTGCAACAGGCGCTACCCTCCTCAGATCTATCTCATCTTCCAGGCATCTTTCTTCTGAAGCTTCTTCTAACTTTCGCTTCAGGACCTGTTCACGGCCATGCCTTACACTGGCCTGGTCGCAGGGAAGATCCTCTGCATGCATGGAGGCCTGTCTCCGAAGCTCAAGTGTCTGGATCAGCTGAAGCAGGTTCCTCGCAACTTCCTCAACCCTCCGAACCCTTCGATGCTTCTGGATCTGCTCTGGGCCGATCCTGACGTTGGAGCTGAAGGCTGGGAGGAGAGCACCCGTGGAGTCTCCTACGTGTTTGGCCCCGATGTGGTCCACGACTCCCTCAAACAGCTGGGAATTGACCTCGTCGCCAGGGCTCATCAGGTACTTTCTGAAGCCTGAAGATCAAATAAAATGAAAATTCAGGTGGTGCAGGATGGCTACGAGTTCTTCGCCAACAAGAAGTTGGTCACGATCTTCTCCGCCCCGCACTACTGCGGCCAGTTCGACAACGCGGCTGCGATGATGCACGTCGACGAGCAGCTGATCTGCTCCTTTCACGTCATGAAGCCTTCGATTAAGGTTACCAAGGTGGCCGCCGCCGGAAAACGCTAGACAATAAAGAAAAACAAACGCTAATAAAGAAATTTGCGGCGGACTGGGTTTTCTTTTCTTGACTTGTTCTTAGACTTGGAATGCAATTGTTCGGTTTCCGTAATTGTTTTTTGATTGAATCTTGCTTTCCTGTTCGGATTACGGACCAAAACAGGCTTTCACATGGTGAATAACCGTAACATTTCAAATACAAGAAGATTTTGGTTTCATTTTGTGAGTATGAGTGTGCAACTTTTTGTTTGGCTGTTTCTTGAAAACAAACTCACGAATTGTAGTCCACACAACCAAGTGTGTGTGTGTGTGTGTGTGTGTGTGTGTGTGTGTGTGTGTGTGTATGGGTGTGTTTTCTCTGTCTCTCTACCGTCTCTTCTCTCTCGTCCAAGGGTGGCTGATCAGCGGGCCGGCCCCACTTTTTTTGTTGTTGAAAATCTACTTTTAAATGTAACTCTTTTCAAAGTCAATATTTTTAAGTTCTGTTTGTTGCAAAACATAGTTCTAATTGTGCAAAACATACTGTGTGCAGTAGGCGCACACAACGGCTAGACACACACACATACACACATATTGCGGAAAACCGAAAAGCTAACCGAGAAGCGTTAGCGTGACATACATAAAAGTTCATTTTTTTCGGCTAACGCTTGCTACTCTACTCTTCCGAGCGTAACGGAATATGTGGTCAAACAGTCTACCACACTGTCTGTCGTCCTTCTTTGGATATATGGACTATTATCCTGAACTTGGCATACCCCGATTCCTAGTCTCCATCGTGGCTGATGTATGTCTCTAATCCGAATGCGAATAAAGTGTTCCACTTTCCATCTCAACGTTGGCCTGGCGTTGCTTCTGATGCGATCTGGGCATTGCTTGGATAGATCAATGAAATCTGCTGGAGTTTTCAAAATCCCACCGCCTAAATCCTCCCGGGCCTTGAGAGATGGTGCAAAACTCTCTCCTTCTGTAGTGTTGCTTTGATCAATTTTGTGGATGCAACTCTTTACTGGGTTTGATTTTTTAATACAGATGGTTGAAGGTACAGTTTTCAGCAAAACATTTACAAGCCGTATTCTACTTGGAATTGTCTTCAATGTAACGGTGTTCTTCTGTCGCGTTGAAATGTTATTGGAATTTTGCTTTTATCATCTTCCTCCATACTGAAAATTTAAAGTTCCCCGATATATGTATGAAAGAGTGCAAAAACTAAAAAATCGGTAGTAGTAGTTTTTCAGCGTAACGACAATTTGAATGCGTATGCTGCAATAATTTAGTTGCTATAATTTACTTGCTTAGTTAAAGTTTTGCGATTGTCTACATCCCATTACAGCGAAGTGACTATGAAAGCCTACTCAAAAATTGCACGGGAAATTGGGAATAAAAGTACGGTTAAAAATGTAACAGAAAAAAAACGTTTTCAGACCATTCTAATGCTTGTCTTATCTTTTCCCCAAGTTTTTCCACTATTTTTCTTGTCTTGCCCTGAAGCCTACCATACTGCGGACATGTATGAACCATGCAGTAAAACACATTTTCTAATTTCATTACAGTGTTTGTCTATGGGTTGCAAGTGCTGCAGCTATACTGAACGTTTTGACAAACGTTTGGATGTGCAGTAAATTGTATTCTAGGTTCTGGAGAAGATTGAAGGAGATCTTCTATCTGTGCGTGTGCGTGTGCGTGTGCGTGTGCGTGTGCGTGTGCGTGTGCGTGTGCGTGTGCGTGTGCGTGTGCGTGTGCGTGTGCGTGTGCGTGTGCGTGTGCGTGTGCGTGTGCGTGTGCGTGTGCGTGTGCGTGTGCGTGTGCGTGTGCGTGTGCGTGTGCGTGTGCGTGTGCGTGTGCGTGTGCGTGTGCGTGTGCGTGTGCGTGTGCGTGTGCGTGTGCGTGTGCGTGTGCGTGTGCGTGTGCGTGTGCGTGTGCGTGTGCGTGTGCGTGTGCGTGTGCGTGTGCCGGTCTACAGATAAGATTGAGAAGCATCCAAACTTTACATGAACTGCTCTATACTAAAATTTAACCTACTTCATATGGGCTTAACATGGAGTTGTGTGAGCCGCCAGTTCTCCATCGACAATGACAAATTCTATCCTGAACATCTCTCCCCATTGATTTTCGACCTTGATCAGCTCTATTCCATTTTCTGTACCTACAGCTTCGAACATCTTAACTCTCTTGTCGAGGAGCACGTCTTTTAAAGGGCGACCTCGTGGCGAAGGTTGTACCGATTGGTCGCGTAGGACCATTTTCCAACAGTTCCAATCGCGTCCGTCTAAAAATTGTTGTTTGAACACCTTTGTTTATGGAAAAGCCAACCGTGCCCTAGGGCAATCCATCCAATTGGCCCGGATAGAACTCCCACAACTGTGCCAGTGGTTGTAGCAGCGGCTGACGCTCCTCCAATAGCCACTGCTGTCGCACCTGATCCTGCAGCCGTGGCCACCGATCCAGCTCCAGCGGCAAGAGCTAAAGCCGGCGCAGTTCCTGCAGCTACGGCGCTGCCTGCAACTGTGTTCACAACCACAGCTGAGGTAACGGCAGGAGCTAAGGCAGCTGCAGCAGTAGCTCCACCAGCAGTAGCAGTGGCTGTTGTTCCGCCTCCAACTACCACAGCAATGACACCCGGACCAACAGTTACCGCAACCGGAATAGCAAGTAGAACCGCTGCAGCAACCATGGTGGTAGAACCTTACTGAAAAATGGTCACATATAATGTTGTGAAATAAAATAACTTAAACAATAAAGAAGTCACACAGCCTGAAGAAGTTGTTATGAGTTATGAGCGACGGAGAAGCTGTTTTTGGTACGTATTGTTTGGGCTGGTAAAATTGATAGGGTTTATTTGTACATGATAACAATTCTGCGGCTGTTTCTCATTGCTGGAGAGAGAGACAGAAAGATAGCGGGGGAGAGAGAGGTGGAGAGAGAGAGATAAAAAAGGAAAAGGACGGGAATAAGGATTTGAAACCTGTATGTGCTTAAATAGGAAAAAAGGGACAGTAAATAAGACAATTCCTCCGTTTCGCCCCCTAGTCACTGAGAGAGAGAGAGAGAGAGAGAGAGAGACAGAGAGACAGAGAGACAGAGAGACAGAGAGACAAAGAGACAGAGAGACAAAGAGACAGAGAGACAGAGAGACAGAGAGACAGAGAGACAGCGGGACAGAGGGACAGAGAGACAGAGAGACAGAGAGACAGAGAGACAGAGAGACAGAGAGACAGAGAGACAGACAGACAGAGAGCTAGAGAGACAGAAAGACAGAGAGACAGCGGGACAGAGGGACAGAGAGACAGAGAGACAAAGAGACAAAGAGACAAAGAGACAAAGAGACAAAGAGACAAAGAGACAGAGACAGAGGGACAGAGGGACAGAGAGACATAGAGACAAAGAGACAAAGCGACAGAGAGACAGAGAGACAGAGAGACAGAGAGACAGAGAGACAGCGGGACAGAGGGACAGAGAGACAGAGAGACAGAGAGACAGAGAGACAGAGAGACAGACAGACAGAGAGCTAGAGAGACAGAAAGACAGAGAGACAGCGGGACAGAGGGACAGAGGGACAGAGAGACAAAGAGACAAAGAGACAGAGAGACAGAGAGACAGAGAGACAGAGAGACAGAGAGACAGAGAGACAGCGGGACAGAGGGACAGAGAGACAGAGAGACAGAGAGACAGAGAGACAGAGAGACAGACAGACAGAGAGCTAGAGAGACAGAAAGACAGAGAGACAGTGGGACAGAGGGACAGAGAGACAGAGAGACAAAGAGACAAAGAGACAAAGAGACAAAGAGACAAAGAGACAAAGAGACAGAGAGACAGAGAATGTAACATCCATTCCACTTCTATTTTTAGCTGACGCTATCTGATTCATCAACGGTCAATAACAAATGTTTTTTAATAGTGAGCTTGCGAAACACTGTCTCTCCGCTAGGGTGAAGGCATATTTGTAGGTTGAAACCTGTGTCTCACTTAATGAGTGATTCAGTACATTTTTCAACTTTTTGGCTTTTCACAGACCATGGAAAAGATTTAAAAACAAATTTTTTCAACTTTTTTGTAATACTCCAAACTGTAGTGAATTCTTGTTTATCGGCACCGACACTGTTTGCTTTGGAGTAGTATAATTACCGCCCCCTTCCCGGCTTTATCTCCTTTTTTGCCTCTCTGGCTTAATTGCGTGCGCCTTACATTGCCCGGGCCAACATTCATTTTGCCATTCTGGCCGCAGTACGCGCACCCAGTTCTTTCAATCGCGGCACGTGTTGTTTATCGAAAGACAAAGTGCCGAAGCGGCGTTGCACAAAACACTGCTCCCGAATCAACCCAATCTATTTGTTGAAAAATGCAGCGGTATTATATTTTTTTCATAATATTAAAAAGGCACAATTTAATAGGTACTTTTAGATTGAAAAATGGTCCTCGGAGTCGTGGCAGCGGCTGCAACGGTGGCCACGGCGATTGCTGCCGCTCCGGCAGTTGCAGTCGCTGTAGGAGCTGGATCCGCAGCCACAGCTGTTGGCGCAGGGGCAACAGCTGTCGCAGTTGGGGGAGCCACAGCCTCCGCCACAACAATTGCTGGAACGGTCACTGGGCTTGCAACTGAAGCCATCGTGAATCTAGCGATTCCTCTTGCCACGTCTGGTCCAGCCGGCTGGATTACTTTGGGACATGGTCAGTCTCTCTCTCCCTCTCTCTCTCTCTCTCTCTCTCTCTCTCTCTCTCTCTCTCTCTCTCTCTAGGTATGAGAACTGTAAGTGAGTGAGTGAATGTGTGTGAGTGAACGCTTGTCCATCGTGCATATACAGGGTGGCCAATAAGTATTGAGACAAGTGAAAACTGAGCTGTCTGTCAGACAGAAATGTTATTATCGTGCTAGGCACGTTTCAAATCAAAATAAAGGTATGTATAAGGAAATATTCACCAATGTGGATCATTTTGTCACTTTCTGCCCAAAACCATTTACTTAAAACACAGTTGACCGGAATTTGCTTAAACATGCATTTCAGAAAAGACGCTCAATCTCGTCGGTTATTGATCCTATGAAGACTTCGTTATATAAAATATTGAAGAAAAAAGTGTCAGCTACACCCTGATAAATTCGAACAGTGCAGAACATTTTTGGGCCAGCTGTCTGAAGAAATCCGCAAAAAATGTCGCGGGTGGCTGCCGCTTCCCAAAACTTCTCAAAAAGAGCGAAATTCAGGAGGATGAAAAATTCGAAGAGCCAATAAGCGAAACAATTTATTTTAAGCTAATTCTAAGATTGTTTGCATTTCAGAATGTCTCGCTAGTTTGTCTTTAATGAAGTTTGGATTGAGTTTTGGTCCATCTTCGGAATTTTTTTTTTAGAATTTTTTTTGAGTTGACAGCCGCCCGCAACATTTTTTGCGGATTTCTTCAGACAGCTGGCTCAAAAATGTTCTGCACTGTTCTAATTTAACAGGGTGTAGCTGACACTTTCTTCCAAAATTTCTTATAACGTCTTCATAGGATCAATAACCGACGAGATTGAGCATCTTTTCTGAAATGCATGTTTAACGAAAATCGGCAGTAAATTACGGTCAACTGTGTTTCATATAAATGGTTTTGGGCAGAAAGTGACAACATGATTCCACATTGGTAAATATTTCCATATTTTCTTATATAGTCGTCGCAAATGCTACTTCGCCCAATTTTGCTCTTAGCTGTGTACAAATGACATCAGACGCGAATTTGCGGACAAAAATCCTGTGTTTTAGGATCCGTACGCAATAGTGCGTCAGGGTTACATTTGCGCATCGGCAAAGAAGTAAAATTGACAAAGACTATAGATACCTTTACTTTGATTTGAAGCTTTCCTAGCGCGATAATAACATTCTTGTCTGACTGGCAGCTCAGTTTTCACTTGTCTCAATGCTAATCGGCCACCAAGAATGTAGTGATTCATTCCTGGCAAACCGATTCAGACGCCCTTGGGTGGGACTGCTGGAAGCAGGTGTTGCACGACGAGTCTCCAGAACCGTCACTTGGTCGCCCTTTGAGAGATGTTCTACTCGACAACCGAGTGACAAAGTTCGAAATGGTGGACACAGAAGATGGAGTCAAGCAAATCCATGTGAAAAATCAGTGGGGCGAAAATTTTCTAATCGAATTTGTCATGGTCGATGGTGCGCTTGCCGCCCACGCTGTCCGTGGCTAAATTAGCTAATTCACAGTGCGTAACGCTCAGTTATTTTGACAATTGTGAACCTTATTCTAGACTTAACATAACCTGAAGTTAATCAAGAATCTACTCATTTCGTTAGACGTCTAATAAATAAATATCTTCAATTTTTAATATATTGTAAAATGTATTAATCAAGTATTACCTTTTCAATTGGCTTATAATCTCCGCCAGATGATTTTTCAGATTCTAATGATTTCCAGTTTACTACCCACATGTGGATCTACTGGTGCGGTGGCTTTCGCTTCAGGACCAGGATCAGTCGCAGTTGCCACTGCTACCGTACTAAATATTTTTACTCAAAGGCACAATTCGTTAATTTACAGGGTCCCTTGTCTTACGCAGAGGCCAATGCAATGGGTCCGGGCGCTGAAGCGGTGGCTACAGCTGCTTCTGGACAGGCACACGTCGTCACAAACGCTGTGAATTCTGCTGGAGAAAATCGGTTTTGGAGTTTTATGGCACCATTTGGATGGATTCCACAAGGTATACAAATGGAATGAATAAAAATAAGAAATTTAGGAATCACCGGGCACTTCTGGAGGCACTTTTGGACTCAAAATGGAGAGGATAGAAGAGATCTTTGAAATAAAGTTACCACCTCATTTTTATATCAAATTTTAAATCATTAACGAAGTTAAAGGTACCGTCAGGGGCCTTTTCCGATTGGAACTGGAATGTATGCTAATCGAACCATTTCAATTGAAATTATTTTTCCGAACACCGCTCCAGACAACGGCCGTGCGCAAAATGCTTGCCAAATCCTCATAAGCATGCGATTTAAAAAAGGCGTCTGACGAGCCCTTTAAGACGTAATCTCCATAAATGTCGAGCATTCCACTGTCATAACTTTTCAAAATGCTTCGTTTGGGCTGAAAATTTCTGTACAAACTTCCTAAAGCCTAGACCTTAACTTGAAACTGCTGGTCCGAACGAAAAAATTTTTGAACCGGGTTACGGTAGGTGCCCAAAGTGTACAGTAAACAATTCAACGTTAACGAAATTTCAATTTAAAAAAACAAATAACAACCGCCCCTTGGGCACCCACAAAGGATTTTATGTATCTGTTCAAACAAGGTCATGTGTTGTTCGGAAACATACTACTATATCAACTTATTCAGCCTTCCTGCATGTACTTTCGGTCCGTGTACGGAGGATTCCACCCCCTATTGAGGTATATTTTGTCCTAAGAGAATCTCAGTTGTATATTTTCTCCTCCCTCGCTCCTCTCTCTCTCTCTCTCTCTCTCTCTCTCTCTCTCTCTCTCTCTTCTCTTCATGTCTTTGATGCCCATAACCTTCACAAAACATTTTATTGCTCATGAGAGTAAAGATCACAAAAGCGTCAGCTATCTTCTCCTTCAGAAGCAGGTCCTAGTCGTCACAGTGAGCGATCATTTGCACGTTTCCATGACCACCTTTCCCATCATGAATAATCAGATGGAAGCGACCCGATGGTTTCAAGCTGGCAGCAAAGTTGTCGATGCTAGAAGGGCACTCCCACTGCAGCTCGTTGCTCATCTAGAATTTAAAGGATTAATTATAATCCTATCTTTTTCTCTAACCTTCCATCCACCATTCTCTACGTTGTGGTGTTGATATAGATGTTTGTGTAGTTGTCTTTAGAGAATGTCAAAACGGGGCAAGCCATGCTGTCTTTCGCACTATACCGTATCTTGCTGTACGAATCACTCGCATTGAAGTTAAAGGACAATGGATCATCAGAGGGACCCTGAAAAATGTGTTTTTCATATATCGGGCTTCTCTCTCTCTCTCTCTCTCTCTTTCTCTCTCTCTCTTTCTCTCTCTCTCTCTCTACTCACTCTGACTCCGAGCTGTTGAATCGGATAGCCATGTACGCTCAATTGGTTAGGGCTTCAAATCAAGCTCGAGCCTCTCAGGAACTGAACAACCACAAGTATATTGAAATTTTCTGTTATGTCTCGCCACATAGAGGAAGAAGGCAGAGGACACAACGGAGTTGGAACGCGCATCATCACAGAGACTGAAGGTTTTTTAATAAGCGGTTTGCAGACTGGGCTCGGGAGTCAGACAACGTTGAGCCAAATGTCAGATTTGACGTGATTCAATTATAGTCTATTTCCAATCTTGAGACGACGACTTTCGAAGGACCGTGAATTTCCTTGGTATTTAACCATTGACGATTTGAAACATCAAAGCAAATATCAATAAAATATGCGAAATAGCACTGTAACAGAGGAGTGCGCAGACAATTAGACGATCGCGGCGGGACCCATTGTACCTAGTCCTTTAGTAAAATCCCCTTTTCCTTGTCTCAGTTTTGGAAGTTCCCTATAGTGGGTTCGTATTTTTGCATCCCCGCTGTGGAAATTCGTAGACGTTTTGGTGGAGGGAGGCGGATGTAGTAGGAAAAGAGAGATATTTAGAGAGAGATCACACAAACCACATGCATACATACACAACCACACACACACATACACATACACACAGACATACACACACAGACACAGACACACACATACACATACACACATACACACACACACACACACACACACACACACACACACACACACACACCCCTTTTGAATGTTTTGGACTGCAACCGATGCAGGTGTACACGGCAGACAAAGGCGAAAGAGGAAAAGGGAGACGCAGAATTGCGCGCTATTCAAACGATATTGTCGGCTAAATTTCAGGAGGGCATAATTTGGTTCATATTGCTCCAAAAGGAAAAAATTGAATACTTTTCTGAATCAGAAGAAGGAGATTCGTTTATCACAAGTCCAAAAAATATTTTTAATGCGGTCCTTCCCCTTAAACGGAAATAAGCCATATAAACTTCTCGAGCCTTTCTGCATGTACTTTTGGCTCGTGTAGGGAGGATGCTACCCCCTAGCATAGTTCAAGATACAATTTTTTGTTCCGGGTCTGATATATGCCTCGGTTCTCTCTCTCTCTCTGTCTTTCTTTCTCTCTCTCTCTCTCTCTGATGTTCATAGCTTTCACATACACTTCATTGCCCAGAGAGTAATATTTACAAAAGCGAAAGCTATCTTCTTCTTCAGAAGCCTCCTAGTCCTCACAGTGAACGATCATTTGGACATGTCCATAATCACCTTTTTCATCAGTTATTGTTAGTTTAAAATCATCCGATGGTTTAAACGCTTTAGCGTATGTGGATCCGTTCTTTGGGCATTTCCATTCGCCTTCGTCCTTCATCTGGAGTATACATTTTTGTGTCGTTCTATTTTTTATCCTACCCTCCATCCTCCTTCGTTTGCATCGTGCTTGATGTAGATATTAGTGTGTTCGTCAGTGAACTTCAGGCCATCACACCAAGCATCGTTTTCACCCTTGTAATCCAATCTGGTTGTCTTTGCTTTTGCATTCCAAGTAAACACCAGTTGAGCTCCAGTTGGACCAAAGTAAACGTAGGCACTGAAAAGAAATGCTCATTTTAATTCGCTCCGTTTCTTCTCTTCTCCATACTTACTCTGATTGTGAACTGTTTAATCGAATAGCCATGCATGCTCCATCGGTTAAGGGCTTCAAATCAAGTGCTAGTCTCGTGGAAACTAAACAATCACTATTAAATTGAAGACTTCGGGTATTTCTTACCACAGAGAGGAAGAAAGCAGAGAAACCACATAGTTGGTAGGTGCATCATCAGAGAGAATGGGCGTTTTTTGATCACCGTTTTGCAGATTGGGTTCGGGAGTTAGGCAACGTTGAAACAAACACGTGCACGTCAGGTTTGACGTGCGTTCGTATTTTTTGCATCCCCGCTGTGAAAAATTAGAGTCGTTTTGATGACGGGAAGCGGAGGTAGTAGGGAGAGTGAAATAGACAGATCTAGAGAGATCACACAAACCACACACATACACACAGACACACAGACACACACAGACACATACACACACACACACACACACACACACACACATACATCCACCCTCACTGCAGCCTTAAGCCATCTTCGACTTTTAATTCTCGCCGAACCCGTACCACATCGGCTTCAGCGGAGGTGGTTATATCAGTCACTGCGCTGGGTTTAAAAAGACGCTTATGTTGGTAGTTGTTTATAACCCAATGGTCGTGGCGACTATTCCTTAATGGAAGTAAGCTATATAAACTTCTCGAGCCTTCCTGCTTGTACTTTCGGTGCATGTAGGGAGGATGTTATCCCCTAACATACTTCGAGATACAATTTTTTGTTCCCTGTCTGATATGTGCATCTGTTCATTCTCTATCTATCTCCATGTCAAAGCACATACAATACATTTTATCGCACACGAGAGTAATAAAACACAAGCGTCAGCTGCTTTTTCTTCTTCAGAAGCAGATCTTAGTCACAGTGGGCGATCGTTTGGACGTTTCCTTGGCCACTATTACCGCCATTCAGCTTCAGAAAGTATCCATCCGATGGCTCCAACTCTTGGGCGAATGTCGACCCGTCAATCGGGCACTCCCAACCGATTTCGTTCTGCATCTGAAATTTAGAATTTATCACAACCCGCATTTTCTCCTACCTTCCATCCTTGCTTCTCTGCATCGTGCTTGATGTAAATGTTTGTTGTGTTGTCGTCAGAGAATGTCAAGGGGCCGCAATTAATCCCTCTTTGAGAGAAACGCGACAGAGTGCTATTCGATTCACCCACGCGGTTTATAAACTTCAAGGAATTCTCTTCAGGACCAAAGTGGATGCTTGCACTGCAAATACGGGTCACTATGATCTCCCCCTCTCTCTGTATAGTTTGAATTTTTTTCCTGTTTCTTACTCGGATGCAGAACTGTTGAATCGGATCGCGATGCAAGCTCCAGTATACAACTCTCTCAGTTTAAGTTCAATTCGTGAAGCTGAACAAACAGTGGCTTACAAAAAGGGCAATGTCTTACCACAGAGGGAAAGAAGGCTGAGACCCAAGAGAGGAAGGAGATGCATCAGAGAACCAGGTAGAGGGACACCTGGCTCCCGGAGCCTCCCTTAAGTAGTGCAGACTAAGACATAAATTCTTTTCCTTATAGAGGAAGTCCCGCGCGAGCAGAAAGGCAGATTTACGGCTTTCCAATTAGCGTTCGGGAACATTAATTCTTGCGCTGTCGAAATTTCGGAGTGGGCTGGGTGGTACGAAGGACGAGAGAGGAGAGAGGTTAGAGAATTAGACAAAGGGAGACAGATCTCTCTCTCTCTCTCTCTCTCCAAAAATCCTAATTACAACCGAAATGGTTAGAAATCTCTTGGCCTCGAGAATGACCATCATCCGTCAATCTCCCCGAGGCCAATGCTCAACAATTTCTAACCAAAGGCTATAAAAAGTGGATTCGGGGGTATTTCCAATTCACTACCTTTAACTCCTACAATTTTTGCTTTATTTACTCAAACCATTCAGTTTTTCAGTTCAAGATGGTCGTCGGAGGAGCTGCTGCCGTTGCAACTGTCTTTGTCCCACCAATTGGTCCCATCGCGGGTCCTATTGTGGGAGGACTTATCGCAGGACCACTGATCGTGGGAGGACCCCTTGGATGGGCCGTTCTGGGAAAGGGGACTATATCCGTTTCCCTTTAAGACCCAAAAAAGTTCCAGATGGCCTGAGCTGGGACTGCTGGAAGCCAATCCTCCGTGACTCTTCTCCCGAGCCTTCGAAGGGTCGTCTGCTGAGGGATGTTGTGTTGGACAGCCGGGTGAAGGAGGTGAAAGTGTTGGAGAAGGAAGGTGGAGCACAGGAGATTCAGCTAGAGAACGTGTGGGGAGAACACTTTAACATACAGTTCGTCATGGTCGAAGAGGAAATGGCCGCCCATGCTACCATGATTTGAGGAATGAAGGAGGACAAAGCGAAGTAATCAGTAAAAACTATGGGACACTGTAATTTGGTGTGGCAATGAACATTTTTTAAAGAGGTTCGTAGACATAGTGAGAGAGAGAGTTAGAGAGAAAGAGAGAGAGAGAGCGAGAGAGAGAAAAGAGAGAGAGATGTGAGTGACTTAACAGGTTTATTGGGTCTCATTGCCGTTCTTAAGGGCATGTGAACTTCGAACACTTCTGTGCGGTAGAATAGTTACCGCAACGAGCGATTTGTTTGATGTCGTTCGCCACAGAAAGTTCGTAACCCTCAGACGGTAACATGTCCTTTGCTATTGGACCATCCATTGTCCAAGGACATGCCCAAGTGGACTGGTCCCTAACCTGAAACTGGTTTTTATAGTGGCTTTTATCTTTTCTGTTTGATCGAGTGACATTTTTAAGAGTTTTGTAACGTACCCGCCAGCCCTTTTCGCCATTTTCAATCTCGTGGCATATGTAGATTGTTGATCGGTATTCCTGATCGCCGAATGCGCCACAACGGCCGCCTGTGTAATCTTTGTAGCTGATTTCTGTTTTTCCAGCAACAGTGTCCCAATTGAAGTGAAGTTGGTCTGCCTCAGCAGGTCCAAACGAGAGTTCGCCACTGCAATGCCTCCTACTGTATGACCAACACAAACACTGAGCAACTGCGAGTGAGTGAGTGAGTGAGTGAGTGAGTGAGTGAGTGAGTGAGTGAGTGAGTGAGTGAGTGAGTGAGTGAGTGAGTGAGTGAGTGGGTGGGTGGGTGAGTGAGTGAGTGAGTGAGTGAGTGAGTGAGTGAGTGAGTGAGTGAGTGAGTGAGTGAGTGAGTGAGTGAGTGAGTGAGTGAGTGAGTGAGTGAGTGAGTGAGTGAGTGAGTGAGTGAGTGAGTGAGTGAGTGAGTGAGTGAGTGAGTGAGTGAGTGAGTGAGTGGGTGGGTGAGTGAGTGAGTGAGTGAGTGAGTGAGTGAGTGAGTGAGTGGGTGAGTGAGTGAGTGAGTGAGTGAGTGAGTGAGTGAGTGAGTGAGTGAGTGAGTGAGTGAGTGAGTGAGTGAGTGAGTGGGTGGGTGGGTGAGTGAGTGAGTGAGTGAGTGAGTGAGTGAGTGGGTGAGTGAGTGAGTGAGTGAGTGAGTGAGTGAGTGAGTGAGTGAGTGAGTGAGTGAGTGAGTGAGTGAGTGAGTGAGTGAGTGAGTGAGTGAGTGAGTGAGTGAGTGAGTGAGTGGGTGGGTGAGTGAGTGAGTGAGTGAGTGAGTGAGTGAGTGAGTGAGTGGGTGAGTGAGTGAGTGAGTGAGTGAGTGAGTGAGTGAGTGAGTGAGTGAGTGAGTGAGTGAGTGAGTGAGTGAGTGAGTGGGTGGGTGAGTGAGTGAGTGAGTGAGTGAGTGAGTGAGTGAGTGAGTGAGTGAGTGAGTGAGTGAGTGGGTGGGTGAGTGAGTGAGTGAGTGAGTGAGTGAGTGAGTGAGTGAGTGGGTGAGTGAGTGAGTGAGTGAGTGAGTGAGTGAGTGAGTGAGTGAGTGAGTGAGTGAGTGAGTGAGTGAGTGAGTGAGTGAGTGGGTGAGTGAGTGAGTGAGTGAGTGAGTGAGTGAGTGAGTGAGTGAGTGAGTGAGTGAGTGAGTGAGTGAGTGAGTGAGTGAGTGAGTGAGTGAGTGAGTGAGTGAGTGAGTGAGTGAGTGAGTGAGTGAGTGAGTGAGTGAGTGAGTGAGTGAGTGAGTGAGTGAGTGAGTGAGTGAGTGAGTGGAGTGGGTGAGTGAGTGAGTGAGTGAGTGAGTGAGTGAGTGAGTGAGTGGGTGAGTGTGAGTGAGTGAGTGAGTGAGTGAGTGAGTGAGTGAGTGAGTGAGTGAGTGAGTGAGTGAGTGAGTGAGTGGAGTGAGTGAGTGAGTGAGTGAGTGAGTGAGTGAGTGAGTGAGTGAGTGAGTGAGTGGGTGAGTGAGTGAGTGAGTGAGTGAGTGAGTGAGTGAGTGAGTGAGTGAGTGAGTGAGTGAGTGAGTGAGTGAGTGAGTGAGTGAGTGAGTGAGTGAGTGAGTGAGTGAGTGAGTGAGTGAGTGGTGAGTGGAGTGAGTGAGTGAGTGAGTGAGTGAGTGAGTGATGAGTGAGTGAGTGAGTGATGGGTGGGTGAGTGAGGTGAGTGTGAGTGAGTGAGTGAGTGAGTGAGTGAGTGAGTGAGTGAGTGAGTGAGTGAGTGAGTGAGTGAGTGAGTGAGTGAGTGGGTGGAGTGAGTGAGTGAGTGAGTGAGTGAGTGAGTGAGTGAGTGAGTGAGTGAGTGAGTGAGTGAGTGAGTGAGTGAGTGAGTGAGTGAGTGAGTGAGTGAGTGAGGAGTGAGTGAGAGTGAGTGAGTGAGTGAGTGAGTGAGTGAGTGTGAGTGAGTGAGTGAGTGAGTGAGTGAGTGAGTGAGTGAGTGAGTGAGTGAGTGATGTGAGTGAGTGAGTGAGTGAGTGAGTGAGTGAGTGAGTGAGTGAGTGTGAGTGAGGTGAGTGAGTGAGTGGAGTGAGTGAGTGAGTGAGTGAGTGAGTGAGTGAGTGAGTGAGTGAGTGAGTGAGTGAGTGGTGTGGTGAGTGAGTGAGTGAGTGAGTGAGTGGAGTGAGTGAGTGAGTGAGTGAGTGTGAGTGAGTGAGTGAGTGAGTGAGTGAGTGAGTGAGTGAGTGAGTGAGTGAGTGAGTGAGTGAGTGAGTGAGTGAGTGAGTGATGAGTGGGTGAGGTGAGTGAGTGAGTGAGTGAGTGAGTGAGTGAGTGAGTGAGTGAGTGAGTGAGTGAGTGAGTGAGTGAGTGAGTGAGTGAGTGAGTGAGTGGGTGGGTGGGAGGTGAGTGAGTGAGTGAGTGAGTGAGTGAGTGAGTGAGGAGTGGGTGTGAGTGAGTGAGTGAGTGAGTGAGTGAGTGAGTGAGTGAGTGAGTGAGTGAGTGAGGTGAGTGAGTGAGTGAGTGAGTGAGTGAGTGAGTGAGTGAGTGAGTGAGTGAGTGAGTGAGTGAGTGAGTGTGAGTGAGTGAGTGAGTGAGTGAGTGAGTGAGTGAGTGAGTGAGTGAGTGAGTGAGTGGGTGGGTGAGTGAGTGTGTGAGTGAGTGAGTGAGTGAGTGAGTGAGTGGGTGAGTGAGTGAGTGAGTGAGTGAGGGTGAGTGAGTGAGTGAGTGAGGTGAGTGAGTGAGTGAGTGAGTGAGTGAGTGAGTGAGTGAGTGAGTGAGTGAGTGAGTGGGTGAGTGAGTGAGTGAGTGAGTGAGTGAGTGAGTGAGTGAGTGAGTGAGTGAGTGAGTGAGTGAGTGAGTGAGTGAGTGAGTGAGTGAGTGAGTGAGTGAGTGTGGTGAGTGAGTGAGTGGGTGAGTGAGTGAGTGAGTGAGTGAGTGAGTGAGTGAGTGAGTGAGTGAGTGAGTGAGTGAGTGAGTGAGTGAGTGAGTGAGTGAGTGAGTGAGTGTGTGTGAGTGAGTGAGTGAGTGAGTGAGTGAGTGAGTGAGTGAGTGAGTGAGTGAGTGAGTGAGTGAGTGAGTGAGTGAGTGAGTGATGTGAGTGAGTGAGTGAGTGAGTGAGTGAGTGAGTGAGTGAGTGAGTGAGTGAGTGAGTGAGTGAGTGAGTGAGTGAGTGAGTGAGTGAGTGGTGAGTGAGTGAGTGAGTGAGTGAGTGAGTGTGAGTGAGTGAGTGGGTGAGTGAGTGAGTGAGTGAGTGAGTGAGTGAGTGAGTGAGTGGAGTGAGTGAGTGAGTGAGTGAGTGAGTGAGTGAGTGAGTGAGTGAGTGATGAGGAGTGAGTGAGTGAGTGAGTGAGTGAGTGAGTGAGTGAGTGAGTGAGTGAGTGAGTGAGTGAGTGAGTGAGTGAGTGAGTGAGTGAGTGAGTGAGTGAGTGAGTGAGTGAGTGAGTGAGTGAGTGAGTGAGTGAGTGAGTGAGTGAGTGAGTGAGTGAGTGAGTGAGTGAGTGAGTGAGTGAGTGAGTGAGTGAGTGAGTGAGTGAGTGAGTGAGTGGTGAGTGAGTGAGTGAGTGAGTGAGTGAGTGAGTGATGAGTGAGTGAGTGAGTGAGTGAGTGAGTGAGTGAGTGAGTGAGTGAGTGAGTGAGTGAGTGAGTGAGTGAGTGAGTGAGTGAGTGAGTGGGTGAGTGAGTGAGTGAGTGAGTGAGTGAGTGAGTGAGTGAGTGGAGTGAGTGAGTGAGTGGTGAGTGAGTGAGTGAGTGAGTGAGTGAGTGAGTGAGTGAGTGAGTGAGTGAGTGAGTGAGTGAGTGAGTGAGTGAGTGAGTGAGTGAGTGAGTGAGTGAGTGAGTGAGTGAGTGGGTGGGTGAGTGAGTGAGTGAGTGAGTGAGTGAGTGAGTGAGTGAGTGAGTGAGTGAGTGAGTGAGTGAGTGAGTGAGTGAGTGAGTGAGTGAGTGAGTGAGTGAGTGAGTGAGTGAGTGAGTGAGTGAGTGGGTGGGTGAGTGAGTGAGTGAGTGAGTGAGTGAGTGAGTGAGTGAGTGGGGTGGGTGGAGTGAGTGAGTGAGTGAGTGAGTGAGTGAGTGAGTGAGTGAGTGAGTGAGTGAGTGAGTGAGTGAGTGAGTGAGTGAGTGAGTGAGTGAGTGTGTGGTGAGTGAGTGAGTGAGTGAGTGAGTGAGTGAGTGAGAGTGAGTGAGTGAGTGAGTGAGTGAGTGAGTGAGTGAGTGAGTGGTGAGTGTGTGAGTGAGAGTGAGTGAGTGATGTGAGGGTGAGTGAGTGAGTGAGGAGGTTGACTTACGAATCAGCTGAGTTGAGTTGAACAACAACGCAATTTGCTTCAGACAGTGAACCCAATTGTAGCTTTAGAAGAGAAGCTTAAACAATCAAACGGAAATATTAGTAAAAACTCTTTTCACCACAAGGGAGAAGTCCAAACCAGACTTCGCATGGTTTTGCTGTGCTTCTGGATTCTGAAG
>OZ059904.1:8856079-8891079 GCA_964057215.1 Oscheius myriophilus
AGTGAGTGAGTGAGTGGTGAGTGAGTGAGTGAGTGAGTGAGTGAGTGAGTGAGTGAGTGAGTGAGTGAGTGAGTGAGTGAGTGAGAGTGAGTGAGTGAGTGAGTGAGTGAGTGAGTGAGTGAGTGAGTGAGTGAGTGAGTGAGTGAGTGAGTGAGTGAGTGAGTGAGTGAGTGAGTGAGTGAGTGAGTGAGTGAGTGAGTGAGTGAGTGAGTGAGTGAGTGAGTGAGTGAGTGAGTGAGTGAGTGAGTGAGTGAGTGAGTGAGTGAGTGAGTGAGTGAGTGAGTGAGTGAGTGAGTGAGTGAGTGAGTGAGTGAGTGAGTGAGTGAGTGAGTGAGTGAGTGAGTGAGTGAGTGAGTGAGTGAGTGAGTGAGTGAGTGAGTGAGTGAGTGAGTGAGTGAGTGAGTGAGTGAGTGAGTGAGTGAGTGAGTGAGTGAGTGAGTGAGTGAGTGAGTGGTGAGTGAGTGAGTGAGTGAGTGAGTGAGTGAGTGAGTGAGTGAGTGAGTGAGTGAGTGAGTGAGTGAGTGAGTGAGTGAGTGAGTGAGTGAGGTGAGTGAGTGAGTGAGTGAGTGAGTGAGTGAGTGAGTGAGTGAGTGAGTGAGTGAGTGAGTGAGTGAGTGAGTGAGTGAGTGAGTGAGTGAGTGAGTGAGTGAGTGAGTGAGTGAGTGAGTGAGTGAGTGAGTGAGTGAGTGAGTGAGTGAGTGAGTGAGTGAGTGAGTGAGTGAGTGAGTGAGTGAGTGGAGTGAGTGAGTGAGTGAGTGAGTGAGTGAGTGAGTGAGTGAGTGAGTGAGTGAGTGAGTGAGTGAGTGAGTGAGTGAGTGAGTGAGTGAGTGAGTGAGTGAGTGAGTGAGTGAGTGAGTGAGTGAGTGAGTGAGTGAGAGTGAGTGAGTGAGTGAGTGAGTGAGTGAGTGAGTGAGTGAGTGAGTGAGTGAGTGAGTGAGTGAGGTGAGTGAGTGAGTGAGTGAGTGAGTGAGTGAGTGAGTGAGTGGTGGGGGTGAGTGAGTGAGTGAGTGAGTGAGTGAGTGAGTGAGTGAGTGGGTGAGTGAGTGAGTGAGTGAGTGAGTGAGTGAGTGAGTGAGGAGTGAGTGAGTGAGTGAGTGAGTGAGGAGTGAGTGAGTGTGGGTGAGTGAGTGAGTGAGTGAGTGAGTGAGTGAGTGAGTGAGTGGGTGAGTGAGTGAGTGAGTGAGTGAGTGAGTGAGTGAGTGAGTGAGTGAGTGAGTGAGTGAGTGAGTGAGTGAGTGAGTGAGTGAGTGAGTGGGTGGGTGAGTGAGTGAGTGAGTGAGTGAGTGAGTGAGTGAGTGAGTGAGTGAGTGAGTGAGTGAGTGAGTGAGTGAGTGAGTGAGTGAGTGGGTGGGTGAGTGAGTGAGTGAGTGAGTGAGTGAGTGAGTGAGTGAGTGGGTGAGTGAGTGAGTGAGTGAGTGAGTGAGTGAGTGAGTGAGTGAGTGAGTGAGTGAGTGAGTGAGTGAGTGAGTGAGTGAGTGAGTGAGTGAGTGAGTGAGTGGAGTGAGTGAGTGAGTGAGTGAGTGAGTGGTGGGTGAGTGAGTGAGTGAGTGAGTGAGTGAGTGAGTGAGTGAGTGAGTGAGTGAGTGAGTGAGTGAGTGAGTGAGTGAGTGAGTGAGTGAGTGAGTGAGTGAGTGAGTGAGTGAGTGAGTGAGTGAGTGGGTGGGTGAGTGAGTGAGTGAGTGAGTGAGTGAGTGTGAGTGAGTGAGTGAGTGAGTGAGTGAGTGAGTGAGTGAGTGAGTGGTGAGTGAGTGAAGTGAGTGAGTGAGTGAGTGAGGATGAGTGAGTGAGTGAGTGTGAGTGAGTGAGGTGAGTGAGTGAGTGAGTGAGGTGAGTGAGTGAGTGAGTGAGTGAGTGAGTGAGTGAGTGAGTGAGTGAGTGAGTGAGTGAGTGAGTGAGTGAGTGAGTGAGTGAGTGAGTGAGTGAGTGAGTGAGTGAGTGAGTGAGTGAGTGAGTGAGTGAGTGAGTGAGTGAGTGAGTGAGTGAGTGAGTGAGTGAGTGAGTGGGTGGGTGAGTGAGTGAGTGAGTGAGTGAGTGAGTGAGTGAGTGAGTGAGTGAGTGAGTGAGTGAGTGAGTGAGTGAGTGAGTGAGTGAGTGAGTGAGGAGGTTGACTTACGAATCAGCTGAGTTGAGTTGAACAACAACGCAATTTGCTTCAGACAGTGAACCCAATTGTAGCTTTAGAAGAGAAGCTTAAACAATCAAACGGAAATATTAGTAAAAACTCTTTTCACCACAAGGGAGAAGTCCAAACCAGACTTCGCATGGTTTTGCTGTGCTTCTGGATTCTGAAGAAATTTCTCATTCCTGAACCTCCCCCTGTTCACTAGCAACGGCCAAGGCATAAATTCTTAACGTTCACATTTAGTTCTAAGATGTCTAGGCTGGCTTTCAGACAAAACAAAGCATCAAACAACAACAAAAAATTTTATTTATTCGATTTGAAGTGGTTTCACATTTTCGAGGCGTTGCTCGGCACGAAGAAGAAGCAGAAGGACTAAAAGCTCATCTTGTTTTGTCTTAACAAAACAGAACCTTACTTGAAAATGGGTGAAAATAGTCGAAATTCATCGGTGCTGAATAGTGTTGTTAAAGTATTTTCCAAATTTTTGCGTTTGTCGTCACGGCGCTAGTGGTACAAATCGGCATTTGTACAGTAAACTGCGCCGTTCACCTTCCTGACATCCTGAAAAATCTGTTACAAAATGTATATTTTCATATTTTCTCTTCAAATCACGACTTTTTTTCTGGACACAGGAGAGTCTAAAACCGAGACAATATGACGGTAGTGTCTTACAATCTCTGTATACTTCTAACGGAGAGGTCCTTCCGCGACAGCCAACTTTGGGTTTCACCAAAAATCGCGGTGGGACCATGCTTGCGTACCACGAAAAAGTGAAAATTAACCGCTAAAATGTGAGTTTTACCAGTTATCGGCTCTCAACTCGTAAGACGCACAAAATCCGGAAAACTATTAAGACGGTAAGACGCGATGTCTGAGAGGATCGACAACAGCCAATTTATCCTGGGACAGATCTTTTTCCGAAATGAATTAATCGGGCAGATTTTTAGTATATGAACGACCTAGGATGAAATCGAAAAACCCATAAACCCTGAAATGAACTTGAAAAATCGATTATCGATTTTTTGGCCTTAGTACCCCGGGGTACGGTAACTACCCGCAAATTTGAGAAAACTCCAAATGTTAGGTTTGGAAAAAAAGGATAGCCAATTTTACGTTAACAAAGACTGTAATTATCTTCACAATCGATTTTTCTGTATAAAAAAGTTTTGTTGAAAAATGTGTTTTAAAAGTTACAAAAACAAAATTTTCGTCCGAATGTCTGAAAAGACTAACGCAGATTTTTGATGTGTTATTGAGCTTTATTTTGTGCACAAAATAATTTTTTTCCAGAACAATTTCGCGCACCACTGTTACCAAAAAGACGCGAAAAAGCGGGCGCCCTTCTTCGCGCTCAACGCTGCTGGTTTCAGCTGGCTACCACTGAACTTTACGGTACAGAAAAACCGATTATAAAGCCAATTACAATCTTTGTCAGCGTAAAATTTGCTGTCGATTCCATACCGAACATTTGAGGTTTTCTTAAATTTTCGGAAAGTCACCGTACTCTGAAGGTAGATTACAGTACTCCGACCCAAAGTCGATAAACAATTTTAAAGTTATTTTCATTGTCTATGGGTCCTAAATAGTTATATACAAAAAATCAGCCCGGTTGTACCGTTTTGAAAAAGTTCTGTCCAAAGATATTTTGAGTCTCTCAGACATCGCGCCTTAAATTCTATATTTTCTTGAAAAAATTTCAGGAGGAAAATGATTTTGAAAGCGAATTACCAAATAATCCTTTTTTGGCAGGTAAAAAATGTTTATTTTTGTTTTTTTCATGGGTGCAAGGTATTATGACGTTTTTTCTTCTTTAAAAAACACGCCGTCCAAAATGCGTCAAGACAAGAAAAACCCAACCAAATTTAAATTTATCCTGGTCGTGTAATAAGAAGGGTAATTTTTAAAATTAAGGTTTTGTTTAGAAAATCTACATTTTTCTCGAAGTATTGCGTCGCTGCTTATTTTTCTAACCATACGAATACAGTTTTGAAGAAATGTGTCGGGGCATATAAAAAACCAAAAAACCAAAAATCTGAAAATAAAAAGACAATTATAGCAATTGATTTTTCAAACCTTAAAGGCTTATGAGAGCATCCATGTGTTGACTGCTTTAAGAGGAAAAAACATACGTTAACCTAAAAATCATAAAAATTTGAAGACACTAAAAGCAACTTACTCAAAAAGGCTATGTGTACCATGTTGTAACCACAAATGATTTCTAGAAAAATTATAAACGAACCTGAAAAAAATTATCCTTTTTTTACAATTAAAGGGACCGTCAGGGACCTTTTCATTTCTATTTTCATCGGGTACGATCGAAAATTATACTAATTATATATGTCAATTGTCTGGAACACTCCTCATTTTCCACGTAATCTTGTCCCATTAGAATGACAACTTCAAAATTACACTGGCTTGTAAACATCGTGCATACAAGCGTTGCGGCCATCCGCAAAATCTACAGACGATCGGCCGCTTTTGGGCACTTTGAAGCCCGATATCTCAAAAAGGAAAAATTTTGAACCCTATGTTGTACCTAGTTTTTTGATCAGCTGATTTTTATCTTTCACATTAGCCAAAGTTGCAAATGGTCCCTGACGGTCCGTCTAAACTTACATACTTACACATAATGGATGTTTCAGGCGACTCCAATATAAGCTTCGTTAAATGAAAAAAATAATGAGACAATGTATATATCTGAATTAGAAAATTTAAAGAAAAAACAAAGAAAAAATAGAACTAGAAATAGAAAGTAAGGTATTGAATAATGAAATAGGAAAACAGAAGGTGATAGATCAATGAACCAGAAGCTGTATGGTTTGAGCGGAAAAAAGGCCGCGGGACATGAGTCAGAGGGGATTAAGTGCAATCGTCGCCCGCGTGCATTAGAAAATGTGTGTATGAGAGAGATGGAGAGAGAGAGAGAGAGAGAAAGAGAGAGAGAGAGAGAGAGAGAGAGAGAGAGAGAGAGAGAGAGAGGAACCGAGAATTATAGACAAGCTCAGCTCCCTTCTCTCTCCCTCTCTAAATCTCTCTATCTCTCTATCTAACTCTCTCCCTTTGAATGCTCTAACCTGTTGGGGCCACGCCCACTCGTATTCTAGAATATTCCATATTGTTCTAGAATGTTCCGTAACGTTCCATTTGTTCTAGTACCCTTTAGGCCCCGCCCCTTTCACGGTACTAGATATTTCGCCCCGGTTCTGGATCTTTCCAGAACCTTCTAATATATATAATACCTTTTAATATATAAGGCCAAGGTTTTCCCCATTTCGCAGCTTTCTTAAAAAAATGTATTCACTGCATTAAATGTATTCACTGCATCTCAAATTCGAACAAGAAAATACCAATTTTTCAACCTTGAGCCGTTCCGGGTCAGCCCATTGTTGAAGCTGTAATCCAGGTAGGGCAATCCACATTTTCGGCCACTTTTAGCCCTTCAAATACTGTAAAATTCTAAATGTGAAGTTTCATGCCATATTTTTTTCGTTTAACATTTCGCTTCGAAAAACGCTTCGTACGTTTCGCACTCGATTTATTTTTCAGGCTTTTAAATGTCACGATGAAGACAGGTAAAATTTGCACACATCGGTTCAAGTTCAAGCCCAAAGTTGCCGTGTTCAGTGTTCCTTTGACAAGAAACTATGAGTAGCTCTGTATGCAAACCTGAATACAAAATCTCGGAGAATTCTTCTAAATTCCCGTTATACGTCGGCCTCGTTATTGGCCTTCCCCTCAACTATTTCATAATCACCCGTCTACGCACAAAGAAATTGGATATGCACAAATATCACTACTATCTCATTTTACAAAGTGTGATCCATTGTTGCTCGCTTGTAACACAACTGGATAAACTTATGGTAGGCGTGTGCGTGTGCGTGTGCGTGTGCGTGTGCGTGTGCGTGTGCGTGTGCGTGTGCGTGTGCGTGTGCGTGTGCGTGTGCGTGTGCGTGTGCGTGTGCGTGTGCGTGTGCGTGTGCGTGTGCGTGTGCGTGTGCGTGTGCGTGTGCGTGTGCGTGTGCGTGTGCGTGTGCGTGTGCGTGTGCGTGTGCGTGTGCGTGTGCGTGTGCGTGTGCGTGTGCGTGTGCGTGTGCGTGTGCGTGTGCGTGTGCGTGTGCGTGTGCGTGTGCGTGTGCGTGTGCGTGTGCGTGTGCGTGTGCGTGTGCGTGTGCGTGTGCGTGTGCGTGTGCGTGTGCGTGTGCGTTAGTTATAATAATTTCTAGATTATCGATGTCTACAGCTGCTACATTAAAACCTTTGATAAAACAATAATTTCTGTTCTGTGCGACCTGTTGGTAGAGTTTGACACATCTACGTATGCACTTTTATGCGTGTATTGGAAATCACTAATAAAACCGTAAGCAAAAATATCTCAATATGTGTGAAAAGACTAACGTAGAAAAAGTAAACGATTTGTTTGAAATGTAGAAAAAAACTTCAATAAAAAGTCTCTTTTTCTCTTAATATTTCCAGATCTTAAATAAACAGCAAAAAGAACTTGAGTTTTTATCATGGAAAACTCTCACAAATATATCACTAACTTTAAAATTGGCAAGATTTCTATTTGCGATAACAACCACAATGATTCAACTTTTATCAAATTGTTTTTTGAGGAGTTCTTTTAAAAAGGCGGAGATTCGTTTTCCATGATAAAAACTCAAGTTCTTTTTGCTGTTTATTTAAGATCTGGAAATATTAAGAGAAATAGAGACTTTTTATTGTCTACATTTCATACAAATCGTTTACTTTTTCTACGTTAGTCTTTTCACACATATTGTATCTCCTTTCTATCTTTTATTTAAAAAGACAAGTGAAAATGACCGTTTAAGCGGCCGAAAGCCGCATATTTGAACTGCCAGCTTTTTGAGCACCCGGACGTCTGAGAGATGTGGGGTTTACTGGCCGTTTCAACAAAATCTACCCTAACTAGTGAAATAAATGGAGAAAAAGCAAAAAAGTTGACAGAAGCAGGAATAGAACCCCTGACCTCTCTGATATGAGACCGGGCCTCTAACCAACACACCACATGACAGCGGTGGGTCTACTGCTCCAAAATAATGACATAATCGGGTGCAGCAGCGAATCCGACCTTTACGCGGCACTACACGAAAGTAAAGTCGTTGGCCTTTAAACAAACAAACAGGGTCAGTTAAGTATATATACTCGAGAATCACTGGAATAGGCACCAAATGCGCCAAAAGTTCACAAAAACTGCTTGTTTCATTAGGTAGATGGAGCATTTCTTGAAATATTATTGCATTTCCAGAATGTACGCAAAATGTCACCTATGTGAATAATTTTTGTGCCGTTTCTACAACGTTGAACACCCAAAAACCGTTACCGAAAAATTGCTTACGGCGGCGGCGGCGGCGGCGGACACGACCGGCGCCCATTTTCTTAAAACCCGCAATAACACTGAGGGGGTTCAAAGTGGTCAAAATCATCTTTTAAAAAAAGTAATCGACGCGTCTTGAGAAGCTGAAAAAGATTATGGCTGTTAAAAATGCAAAATATTTAAATTTAAGATCACAGGCGCCGAAAACCTTCGAAAAAAGCTTGCAAACGGGAAATTTGAAAACAAATCTACCCAGCGCTTCGCGCTGGGTATAATAGTGGCCGACAACTCCACTTCGGCCGTTTTTGGAAATGAGTGAGATTTTTCTGCTCTTGGTATTCGAATTAACCATTACTACATCATAATATTCGGCTACAAAATGGGCGTGTCCGCTTTTCGCCCGAAGTGATTGGCGAGGAGTATAGCTGCTTATACAATACGCAATACTTCGGGCGATTTGGCTTCTTTTACAACTGGGAATTCACCACGCGATGTGCTAAAAACAAATGATAAGAATGGAACATGCCTGTGTAACCTTAAGTGTCTCGTAGTATGAATGCCTAGAAAGTCAGCTCCGGTATTATCAAATACTACTTAAACTTCCAACTAGCTCAGGACAATTATTGCAAAATTGAACAACATAATTTATTTCCTAACGAGTAAATAAGAATAGACTGAAGTCCTTGGACGTAGGCGGTGTAAAAGAATAAGAAGAATGAATTTGTATATATCTGATCCTGATCCGTATAACACTATCTGATCCGCAGGTTCTAAATTTATAGTTTATTTAGGATTTTTCTTGGCTAAACCACGTTAGCTTAGAGCTAGCAGACATAATCCTTTAGGCCAAGAGCTTTGCAGAATTTGTTGCAAGTATGATTGGAAAAGAAGTTCTTCATTCCGCTCAGTCCGTGATTCATTGGGCCATAGCGAGTGACGTCTTTGCAGTGGATCGCTGGATCTGTGAGGAGAACAGCCTCTCCACCGCCTCCGGTTTTTCCAACAACTCCCTTGAGATCAACGACCATAAGAAAACCATTCGTTGCCTGTAATCAGAATTTTATGGGAAACATTGAAAAAGTCGCATTACACACCTGACCATTTTGTACAGGAAACACATAATGATGCAATCCTCACCTTGTACGTCCAATGTGAGAAGGCGATGACAAGTTGAACGAAAGTCATGCTGACTCCCAAACTCACAGCCTTCTCCTCCAAGATGTTGAAGCTCACATTGTTGGTGAAGCGCACAAACTTATCTTCCGCATCGAAGCGTTTTTCACACGACATGAAGCGATCATTCTTGTCCTCACAATCGGTAACACACAGAGTCTTGATTTTGATGACCTTCACTGTTTGCTTCTCTCCAGTGCGACGTTCCAGATCTTTGACGAACTCCTGGGCTAAGAAAGACGCGATCGTTTGCACTTGATTCGAAAGCTCATATCTTTTAGCCGAATTCAATCCTTTTCCAATGTAAAGGGACTCCTTCAACACGATTTTTTCGTTCTTCGTCCGAACATCAGCCACAGCACCTCTTTCAACCTTCCCACCCGTGTAGGTGGAAACGTCCATTCCGTAGAAAGCGATGCGTTCAGTTCCTTTTCCAAAGGGATTGGGGGCAATCTTCACGATTGCCGGCTTGGATTGTTTTCTATCCAATGGTATGCCATCTTCGATATCTTTGATGGAATTGGGAAACTTGTATGATATGAAAGTTCCCTTCATCTGGCGAACAGTAGTCCAGTTGGGTTCCGTTTTATCCAGAGTGAATTCTCGTTCTTTTCTTACAACGCCAACCGTTCGCTTACTGGACTCGACTGAACTTGAGATTGACTCGCTGACGGCTGCTATGACAGAATCCTTAATGGCTTTAACGTTCTTAACGTCAAATTCAGTTATCGCATCTCCGTAGGCTTCAGAAAACTTCTTCATCATGATATCCGTCTGATTGGTGATCTTCCCGAAGTGGTACTGAATCCCCTTCTCCCTCAGAGTTGAGAAAAGTCCTTTGCAGGTCCTTCCTTTCGGATCTCCTGCCGGGTAACAGTCTCGAATGCCAGAATGGAACTCTTTTCCGTGACATGGCGCATCACAGATGTGGAATATCACTTTTGTTCCACAATTAGGGGACCAGTTAAGATTCAACGCGTTTTCGAGGCCTCCGAAAATGTCCTCCGGCCCGTCATCACCTCCAGAGGCTGATATCCTACCGCAGAAGGCCTTGAAAGGTTCGATGTCCTTTGTAAATTCCAGGATTTCAAATTGTTTGGCGTCTCCGTGGTCCCGGTAGGCAACCAAAGCAAGAGTCATCGACTGAGCTTCAGGTTTTGTGTTCCTGAAGGTTACGTGGGGTCCGTCGTCGGTTAGCTTCTTGACGATGTCGAAGATTGACTTGCGAACGCCGTCGATGTACGGCTGCATGCTTCCGGTGACATCGACGAGGAAGCACAGTTGAACATCACGAGCACGGCGGATGTTACGGAAGACCTCTTCGATTCGGTTCTTGCGGAGCTTGGTGGCTACCTGAAATTATTTGTGATAACAGTGCCTGTCAGTTCAAAAAACAAACTCTCGAAATCCTAGAGAAAATGGCAATTTTCACCCCAATAAGTGCGCCAAAATTTCAATTTTTATTTAAGATGATGCGAAGTTGGCACAGAGTAGCAAAATTTCCTATTTCCTTCTTGGGGTCAAACTTAAAAATTGAAACCAGAACCAGACTTTCATTTCGGCTTTTTGAAATTTTAACAATTTGAAGTTTAGTATAGTTCGTGCCAAGACTACTTCGGAACAACGTACTAATCTTTGATGTGTTCTTAGAGTAAAGCGTGCAATGTAGGATACTCAAGGCACGTACGCAGCTAAATCGGCCGATGTAGGTTTGGCGAGGGGTGTATAGTGTTAGCTTCTAAGTGAAGCTGCAGACCCTATGTCGATTTTTTTCAACTTTGAATAGTGTGAGTAAGAAAGTTTTTATTTATTTCCAAAAAGAAACACATCAATAAAGACCTCATTTTCAGTCAAACGTGTGAAAAATATAGTTGCCGCCAAACGGGCATCATTCCAATTTGTCCCTTCATTAACTGTTGATATTACGATTTTATGCTAATCTATTATCAACAGAGAATACTTGAACGAAATGGGCATGATGCCCGTTTGGCATCAGCTATACACACAAAAACAACGTTTCACTCCATAGTTTTGGGTTGTGCGCATTGAGAACTACTTGATAAGATTTCAAATATGGTAGATAAAGGTTTCCGTGGCTGGAAAAGCAAGTGTTTCAATTGCGAACCATAATACACAAAGATGTCCGCCGAGTCTTTCCAGTTTTATCAAAAAGTTTTCTAAAAACACCTTTTCGGATATTTATTGAGGTTTACATGTTACTATTCGATTCTGTTACTATTCGATTACACTGTTACTACAATGGTGGCGCGATGAGGACTGACACTCATGGTTGGGGTCAAATCCCATATTCCCTACGGCTATAAGCATAATTCAGTGCCTCGGCCACGCCCCCATTTGTATATTTGGGTACATCACTAAGGCGACCCCGCCCACTCACTTTAAACTTTTGGGACCGAACTTTTCGGCCACCCTGTATTCGATTCGCCATCAAATTTTTTTTGAAGTTAAACTACGTTTTTTTTTAATATCTCTAAATGGAGAAGAATCCGAAATCTTTTAAAGAGGGAGTATGGCGCAATACTTGATGGTTAATCGAATGGTAACAGTGTCTTCATTTAAACTTCAAGAAATATCCGGAAAAGTGTTGTTAGAACTTTTTGACAAAATTGTGAAGACACGGCGAGTCTTCACATTTTTCTCAAAAGCATTGTTTTGTGTTGCTACAAAAATTTTTTCCAGCGTAAATTTTGGCAAGGAATAGGATGAAATAGGTCTCAACCTGCAAAACCCAAAACTGAATTAGCTATGGAGTGAAACGTTGTTTTTGTGTTTTGTTTGTATTTTTCACATAACGGAAAATGAGGTCTTTCTTGATGTTTTCCGGTTTTGCAGTAAAAAAATTTTCTTGACTAGGCGAAATCGAATTAAATCAACTGTAGCTTCACTTGGAAGCGACATAGCAATATGCTGAACATTGAATTTTAAAAAGAGTGAGCAAAGAGATAAAACGAGTCGCCCACCTTGAATCTGTCGATGAGTGTTTCCATATCAGACACATCAGCTCCGAAATCATGACCCTCGTCTTCCCAGATGATTTCCAGGCGCTTATTCAATTCCCGGCAATAACGGAGATCCATTTCCTAGAATTTTCTAAATTATTCCTTTTTGCTGATGGCATCGGAAATTTAAAAAAATAGAACTAAAAAGCACTTTTCTGGGATAGAAGTGTCTTAAAACTTTCGAAGCAAGAGAAATGATAAAGAGAATACGAAAAAGACACGGTGCTCATTCGCCGTAAATGCCACAAAGAGGGTGGAAGTTGTGCTATCGGTCGTCATAAAAGCGTGGACAGGGCACAAGAGTACTTAAAATAAAGAGAAATCGCCGAAGGCAAAAAACTATGGGTCGTAATTTCTTGTCGATTAATTGAATTGCTTCGATGCCGAATACCTCAATTTTAAAAGCATGAAATGTTTATGTATTTTAATAATTTGCCGTGTTTTACGTATATTTATGACATCAAAATGGACTAGATAGTTATAAAAATACACGTTTTTATTGCGCCGAGAAGGTGGTTTGGCTGTGCAGCGCGGAAAATATTCAATTTTTAAGAAAAACGCCCCTTTTAAATTTCACTTTCAAATGAAACGACTGCGCGAAGGAAATTGGCTCAATTAGACGAAAGATAAAAAGCGAACTGTAAAAAGAGGGTGGGTTGGTTTTTCAGGGCACTACAAAAAGAGAACAATAGAATTTTTCTCAAAACAACATCCACGACATACAAAATTGGTAGTTTCTGTTTGTTGGTTAGCAGCGTAGGGTAATAGTCTAAACGAGGGGCATCCCATTTCCAAGCGAATCAACCGGTCCAACGGTGGAAGGCCGTAGAAGCGTTTAGATGTACGCCGTGGAATTTTGGGAGTTCGAAAATTCCATGGGGTACATTTGAACGACTTTTATTTGAAGGATTTGAAGAATCTGCTCGGCTTCCATAAGGTAGGCCATATGGTAGCCTTCCGCAGTAAAGATTGGAAGCATTCAGCTGCTCAGAAGCGGCCTTCTGTCGGGCACTTATTCGGCCTTCAGTCATACAGATTCGAGGCCTTCGCTTTCGGTAGTAATCGGGGCCTTCGGCCGCTCACGAAATCGGTCGGACACTTACTTGGCCGTCCGCCGGTCAATCAGGCGGTTCTCGGCCGTACTGATTCGAGGCGTTTGGCCGGATATGTTTGCAGATAGGAAAACCACGCAATCCAGGCGTTTATAAAGATGTTAGATTGTTAAAGATTGCAGCTGCAAGGGGATTCCGAATTTAAACCAAAAGCTATCTCTTTACGGATACCACAAACCCCAGAAGTGGAGAACCGCCGGTGGCTGGCCGAAACTTCTGGTTATAGAACTATTCTCTTTTCGTACTGCTCATGGGTGATTTTGATAATTTTGCGATGATTCATTCAGTCGCCTGAGAATCGTGTAATTGCTGCCTCAAGGGCAACCTAGAAGGATTTGGCGCCGACTATACCCCGTAAGACGGCAAAAGTCACATTTGCTTCGAAAAGAATTCAAAGCAGGTCAAAGCGCTCAGGGGGATATAGCTCAGTGGTAGAGCGCTCCCTTAGCATGGGAGAGGTCTGGGGTTCAATTCCCTATATCTCCAAAACTTTTTTGCTTCCAAAGTTGAGAAGTGTTGACTGATTATTTTGCTGTAACGACAAAATTAGAAATTAAAAAGCCTGTTTATTCGATAAAATTCTTTTTGTATCGGAATTTATCTATTTCTTCATGAAAGCCATCAGTAGTCGAGATTCACTAAAAATGCCGTTTTAGAGAAAACTGAGAAAATTTTGTTACCCGGGTAGTTGGAAAGGTCGGCGATCGCAATCTCGATCGGAACGGTGTCAATGATGCCGTCGCGGTGCCTGTGATAAGAGGGGTAGAGCTTTTTCTTCGGAGCGGATTTCGCCCAACATGCACAGACAGCCAAACACTGACTGGTGGTGTGTGGCGTTATGACGTCATAACAGGCAGTTTGCCTTAATCGGTGAAAAAACGGCCTTATGAAAAATTCGGCGCAATGCCAGGGGGCCCATGGCCCGTAAATCGGTCACTGATTTTTGATTGATTTTAGCATGGGTTTCAGTTCTTGGAACCAATACTTCAATGAGAAATCTACTTTTTATGAATTCCTGTTAGAACTTATTGTGCATTTTTCGGCATATGCAAATTCTGTAAATTCACAGATGCATGAAAAAGCGTCCATGGGTTGTAAAAATGTTGTCTGATAGTGGACGAACCGTTTACGAACTAGCCATAATCGAGAAATAGGCGGAGAAATGGATGCAAAACAAATGAAATGAAGGTCACTGAATGCACATAACCTAAAACCGTTTCCAGAGTTGAATTAACGTCTGAGCAACATTTTCCAAAAGTTCAAAAGAAGTTTTGAATGTTTTGTGCAGGGAGACATCCAGAAAGACAACAGAAAACTAAAATCGCACATTTCGGGACACTGGGACTGGGGATGAGTGCAATGACAATGATCGATCCTCGTCTACATCTGATATTAGAAAATCTTGAGATACTTTGAACTTTTTCATTTGTTTTATCTTTCGAATTCATTTCAGCAGAGAGCGTCACATTTTCCTTCTTGTTTTGGACAGTGTAACGCATTCATCTGAAAAATTATTATTAAAATTTGAACGACAATGTAGTTATTTGATTAAAAATTCCGTTTTCTAGCGAAGGAGATTTTAAAGCTTGTGAATATTCGAACCAAAAACCAAAACTTTCCAAGTGTTCCGTTTTTTGGCCAATTATGCGAATGAATGAGAAACTTGGAGAAAATATAACAAATAAAAAATTGAGAACATTTAAAACTCTTAATTTTTAAATAAAAAAATCATTTATTTTGATTACCTGTTCCGTATACTTCCTGTTCGTTTATACGACATTTTTTGTCTCATTTTTGTTGTCATCGCATTTTGCCATGCAGTCGCGACGGGTCGAAACAATAAGTTTCTTTCCGAGTAACCTTTTCGGGTGTATTGGGGTCACAGAAGTGAACTTATTTATCATCGGTATGTCCCTTTACATTTTAGATCCATACTTTTTTATTCTGAAATTAAATTATTGACTTTTCACTTTTTTGACAACTTACCTCAAAAAATGATTACTTCATTCAGTCAAAGGACATCTTAAGACTCAGCTTTATTTTCTTCCTGAAAAACACATGAACTTGATTTTTGAAAACTACAGTAAGATCTAAAAACATTTTCCGGAGCACGCCGAATTGCGGAAAATTACCAAGATACTCTAAGAAAGAGCGTTTGACCGAAAATATCACTTTGAAAAAAGTGCTGCTTTTAAAAATACCTAAGAAAGTAATTTTTGCCAAGAAGGGCTGCTTAAAAAAAGAAAACTAATAAGAGTTACCAGAATGTTCAAAAATTGATTTTGTTCAATAAATTTTAAATGGATAAAATATAATTTTAAAAAAAGATTTTTATTTCACCTGGCTTTTCCATTCGAGCGGAAAAGATACCATAGTTTCTACAAAAAAGTTTTCAAACACATTTTTGATCAGGGTTGGCTCTGGGCCGGCCGGAGCCAACCTTCTCTCGCAAAAATCTTGGTCCATTTACCTCAAAAAGTATTTCCCCATCCAACTAAGAGGATCCATAAGGTTTTCTTGACCTTTTTTCTCTGAAAAGCAGTGATTATGAAAGTGATTAGGAAAACAGTTTGCTTGCGTTAAAATCTAAACTTTTGCCTAAATGAAGGTTTTTATTAAAACCATTTTTCTTTGCGTTCAAGCACCAAAAGATCGTTATGAAAGCGGATACGTAGATTTTACCGGAAATACGACTTAAAAAAGGAGTTTGGCAAGAAACGCTGCCAAATAGTTTCCCTTGTAGATTATAGAAAAGCCGTGACTGTCCCTCCAAAAAAACAATTTTTTTTTCAATATTGAAAAAAAAACATTTGTAAAATCTTACCTAATACTCAATTTCCCACGTTCTGTTCGTCTGCGTCTGGATCGAAAAGCGGTCGTTGGTAAAAAACTGAAATTTTATATTATTGCCTTGTTTATTTAAAAAAGCAAACATGATTTCCTTTTTTTTTAAGATGTAGCCCTAAATTTGAAACCATCCAATTTTGGATAGTTCAGTTGAAAAATAAAGTCATTTTAAGAAGCCGTATACATTGGGACCGCAAGCCGAAAATTTACCATTGCAATTTTAAGATTATTTTTAGCTACGGTTGTAGTCCTTATTGGTAGCAGCAAAACTTTTTTTGAATTTTGAATTTTCGTTAACTTTGAAAGGAGAAATGACAATTTTATTGCGGCCGCCGTTTTCAATTGAAGGGGCGGGACCAGATCGCAATCTGCCGCAGGCTTTCCGCATGGCGTTAAACAGCGGGCACACCAAGTCGGCAAATGAGTGATATTCCGCCGTAAGATGTCATGGCGATATTTATGTTGTTTGAAATAATAAATATACTCTATTATACATAATCAATGCGTAAAATCATCCAATAATTGTATTAAAATGGTAATCGCATTACGTGAAAAAGCGTCTTGAAAATTTTGCTTTCCCGCGTTAGCAGCGGAGCACGGATTTTGCCGCTGGCTTTGTAAAATTACATATTTAAACTAGAATTTCGAAAAACCGCGAGAGTAAATTTTCGATTTTTGTACTTCATTCAAACCGCAACCAGTCGTGGCCCGGGTTTATAAACGCCGAATTCGGTCTAAAACGGCAAATCCAAAAAAGTAAACCTTGTTCAAAAATCAATTTTTCTTTGGTTTTTGTCGATTTTGGTGTTTTTACGTGTTTAAAAAGTGTAAAACTAAATATACTTTTAGAAATTGAAATCGGTATACTCACATCAAAAAATTCTAGGATTGGCGATTCTAAAAGTTGATCGTCGGGAAATTAAAAAAAACAATTTAAAGAAGGATTGTGCCCAGCAATCGCCTAAAAAAAGATTGGTGGGAAACAAATACAAAAATTACCGCTGATAACATATTATTGTAGTTGGATCCACACAGTAGTAGTAGATCTTGACAATCAAACAAAACCGTCGATGTCGGGTTTTTTTTAGCGAAAAACTGAAAACAAGAATATGATTGTTAATATAATAAAAATATAAATGGGGGTTTTCTTTTATGTGTTTGCTTGCCTATCAATAAATCCCATTATCTCCGCATGCGTACAAGAAAACGTTAAAATCAAGTTTGTTTTTTTCCTATGAAAAGCAATTAATTTATCTAAATTAAAAAAAAAACCTACAGAAAGAGCATTTACCTTTGCGTTCAAGCCCGAAAAAATCGTTATGAAAGCGGATACGCAGATTTTACCGAAAATACGATTTGAAAAATGAGTTTGGCAAAAAACGCTGACTTCAGAACTTCTAAAATTCTTACCGTGGAATCAAGAATCGTTTTGTCCTTTGATTTGTCCCGGTATTTATGTTTTTCTCTCAAAACACATATTTTGATTTTTTTTGCACGAAACACAAGAATACTGCTGAATCGAAAGTTTGAAAATTTTGCATTCTCGCTGTTCGGTGGAGCGCATCAAAGACCTCATTTTTAAAATGAAATTACAAAAATATGCATTGGTGGATTTTCGAATTTTTGCTTTCGAACACTGTATAAATAAATAATAAATAATAATCAAAAAAGAAAATAGGCGGATCGGCCATGTGTACGCAGCACTGTGCAAGTATGCACAAGCAGGCTGAAAGGTCATCCCATTCGAAGCTGTATATTTCGGTAGATAATTTATTTTTGTTAGTTCTTATGTTTTATACAACCGTAAAATTGTTCTCTATACCAGGTTTCTGAACATTTTGACGATGTTTCGCGGAAATATAGCTCTAAAGTAGATGAACGCTGTTTAAAAAAATGTGCAATAATAGATTTTATATTTTTTGTTTTAATATTATTGAAAAAGCTGTTCTTCACCAGAATCGACAATTAAAAAGGTGCGGATCGACTCTGGTGATGATTTTATGGGCAAAACCGTGCAAAAATCTCAATTTTCCTTCTGAAAATCAAAATGTTTTGCAAAACTAACATCGCCATCGTTTTTTCCGTCTCAATTGACGTCATAGTTTTTGATTTAATCAAGGAAAAAGAGATGTTCCGGCGCTCACAGTTAAAAAACCAAAATGTCTTAACAAATCGGGCTGCCATCGCGGCGCCGGCTTTTCTGTCCCTATTTTTAAAGTCGAACTTACCCCCGAGATTTCCCATTTGTCCGTAAGCTTTACAAACCAATCCTGTCGTTAACATGTGTGGAACAGAAAAAATACTTTTAGTTCATGGCTTCAAAAGAGAATAAAGCTTAAAAAAATGTAATATTGCTAGCTAAAATGTCGATAAACCTGGAGTATGTGAAACAGAAGTCAAACTATTGACGATGCTCTTGAAATTTGAGATAATGTAAGTATCTGAAAATTGAGCAGTGATAATTTGAAATCAAAAACATGCAAAAATGTGGGAAAAGGGTTGTGTTCGGGTTCGCAACATTTGGCGGACGAGGCGCGATCAATTGGACGGACGTTGCACTTTTGGTGGAGAAAAAAGCCTGCGGCGAAATGGAACACGTGCGTCATAAAGGGCAAACATCGGAGAGTGAGAGAGAGAGAGAGTGTGTGAGAGAGAGTGAAAGAAACAGAAGAAGAGAGAGAGAGACAGCAAGAAAGAGAGAGAATATTAACTGATCGAACGGAACGACAAAAAACAAAAGTGAATGAATGTGAGTGCCTTAGACACACACGCACACACACACACACATACATACAGCCACACACACACATACATACATAAACACACACACACACACACACACACACACACACACATACACACACACTCTTGTTGTCTCTCATTTACTGACGTTTCCAAAAAAAACGGATTTTTCACCAATTTATTTCCAAAAACAAAAAAAAATAAAACTCAAGCCGTATGAAGTATGCTTGTTGAAAATTGTTGACAGATTTTTTTATGAGCTGGCATAATGTAAACAGGGATGACGATGTCTCAGCCGTAAACGGTATGCATTGAAAAGGGAAAAAGTGATCCTTTCGTTGGAAACCGACTCTGGAAAACATTATTATTTGGTCAGACCTCATTCAATACCTTGATTGTTGGGAGAGCTACTGACGACGGGTGGATAGACCAGGTATTTCGTGATCATCTTCCCCAGTCGCTTCCTCTTCTTCTTGAACCTCTGAGAGGTTTACTTTTGCAGTGCTTTTGTTGAATTTGTTTTCCAGAATGTCTTGTACAAATCGACACTTCTCTCCGCAGTGCAAACGTTCTCTTTGAGTAGGCATGAAAACCTCTGGAGGAACACTTGCACGGTCTGCTCTATTCTCAGAAGTGTTTTGAGGAGGTGGAGCGGTGGAAGCACGTTCTTCCCTATTTTTGTTTCCTTCGGGATTTTTTCGCGGTCGCCCACCGTTATGCTTCTTCTTTCCACCATCGTCTTCTGAACAGCAATGCCACTGATTCCCATGGTTCACTTTTTCTCCCAGCTCCACCACAAGGATGTAGTGACAACTGCCATTTGTTTTAACTTTGTCTTGGATTTTTGCACCTTCAAGAATTGACTTGAGGGATTTATTCGTTCTTGCCTTTTCAATCACAAAATTCACCAAGTCAAATGGCTTGATGGGCTTGTGGACAATCAGGTCGGACTTGTTCTGCGTGTTGGTAAAAACCACGTCCAAGTATGATCCAAGGTAATAGGTGTGCCACGTGTTTGGCTGAATGTTGGTCATGGTTAACCCGGAAGCAACTGTGTTTGAGTAGTCTTTTCCTGCATATTTGAAATTGCCATCTCCCATGAGGATTGTGGACAAAGCAAGGCAGTGATCTTTCAGAAATTCAGGAACAGTCTTTTCGCAAGTTTTCCGGCCTTCTGTTGTATGATAAAATCCCATTAACCGCCTTGTCGCCTCATTGCCATTTGCTAGGCGAATTTTAATATCGACTGATATAAATTCGCAGTTTGTGTTGTTCTTGTCTTTATAATGAGTGCACGAGTCTGTGACACCTTTGCGAGGATTAAAAAGATAATCCTTGAGTTCTTCCTTATAGATGATTAATTGTCCTCTTTTTGAAACATCGGACACGCCGGCAGATGGAGGTAGAAAACTGAAAATGTGATCTTTCCTTGGCACCGGTTTTGGCCAAGAAACTTAAAGGATAGTATTCCCGCAGCGATGGTTTATTTGTCTGCGTACTCCTCTTTTACTGTGCTATTTCGCTTATTTTGATTCTTGTCACATCAGTGTTTCAAATCATCACTGGGTAAAAAAAAAAGGGTAAAGCATCAAGAGCGCTCACAAGTCGCCGACCTTTCTTTGGAAACAGACTATAACAAACCCTTCAGGTTTGAAATGGCTGGAAAATTGGCGCGTTGGGTTAGCGAGAATTGACGATCAAGCGACCCGATTTGATTTCGAAGGAAAGTCCGGAAAGGTTTTAACCAGATCCTTATATAACAAAAACCTATCGTGTCCGTCGTGGTATAGTCTATCAGCGGAACCCGGTGTCCACCGAGTGCGAGGGTGTGATCGGCCGTAGGCCGACTTTCACATGACTTACTTGATTTGCAAGGCCGAAGACCGAGCAATGAGTGGCCGTAGGCCACGAAACTTTGCGGCCGCAGGCCGCCTGACTGAGCGGCCGAAGGACGCGTGTTCAATGCGGCCGCAGGCCACCTAATTGAGCGGCCGAAGGCCGCGTGTTGTTGCGGCCGCAGACCGCAAGCCAGGAGGGTGCGCGCCGTAGGCGCGCGTACCCGACTGGTGTTACATAAAAGAAGTTAATTGGATGTTAATAAGTATGAATATCGAATCTTCCCTATGCAACATGATCCTGAGTTGCAACGCAGCCCGCTTTTCACCCAAAATCTTTTCACTCAATCCGGCCCAACAGGAAAAGGTTTGGGTCGAACTAATACGCGTTGGCCCACCCCCTTGCTAGCCCTGGATTGTCGAAGAACAGGTCATGTAAAACTTACGTGTATTTATAGCCTGTGGTGTTGCCTATTTTTCCGAAGGTTAAGTCTTTCAGCTCTTGTAGGAAAATGATGTCAAATTCAATAACATGCATGATAATGAAAAGAACAGCTTGTTCAACATCAGAAATGGATGAAATCGATCTTCCAATATTCCAGCTGCACATTTTTAGCCTCTTAAGAAAACAAATCGAATTTTTCGCAGGCATTTCCTCACCTTTGTCCAGACCTTCTCAGAGACAGCTGGTAGATCGTAGTTAGAGCACAGCACTCTTGCCTAGAATTAAATTGGTTGTGCCACGTTTGTTAAAGTACGCTCATACCTTCCTTAGTTTATTTATTTTCTCGAAGAGTTTTGACGATTTGTCCATTAGTCCGAGAAGAAGCTAAAATTCTTGGTGATATATCATTTTGACCCCCGTTCGTTAACGCAAGCGACTTTTCTTAAAACACTGTACGGTGCCACAAAAAATCTGCCAGATTCCAATTTTAAAATATGGCTGTCGCCAAACCGGCATCCTGCCAAAAAGGGCTTTTATACAGCAGTCGTTCGTGCGATGCACACTTTGAATATTGACTGCAACCCTAATTTTACTGCACTTAAAATCATTAATTTAAACAAAGCGATTCACATTTGATTTTGATAAGTTTAATTGGCCTTTGTACGCTCGCTAGTATTTTTACTCAACCAGAAGGATAGATAATAGATAATTTTTCCACATACCGGGTTAGTGACGATGCAATCATCTGCTATTTTATTGCCTCCACCAGTTAGTTCATTTAGCGTATCTATCAGCTGGTCTAACTAAACAAGAATTTTAAATATTGAAAAATATACAAATAAAATCTCCATCTATAAAACTACAAACCAAATAATTGTTGTCATCGTTTCCTTTGTCTCGTCTTTCTCCGCATCCTTCATCTGTTAATTAAACATTAGAATACAGGTACTGTCTGAAATACATACCTCGTAAAGAACTCTGAATATTTGTCTGTGTCAAACTCAAATTTGCCATATTTGGGATTTCAGAGGATATTGGTTTGGAGCCTGAAAGTTTTTTCTCTTTGATCATTCGCTGACTAGACATCTTCACACATCAGATGTATGCCTGCAAATATAAAGTAAGTTTTTTTCCTTAGAATTTTAGTGTCAGTTTTTCATTAGCTAATACTCTAACTTGAACTTTTGCTTTTTATACTTTGAAATTTCAAAATTTGCGAAAAAATTTGCGCTTTTAATGCCCGAAAGTTTGTTTGGTGTTTGCATTACTGCCGTGCATTTTTCTCCTATTTATGAAACCAAAATAACCTCGAAAATGTTAAAATACACGTTAAATGACCTGGGGAAAAATACGACAATGGAGCGCGCATTTGGTAGTGGAGCACCCAAATCGTACGAATAAAGATTAAAATTACATTATTAAAAAAAGATCGTGAACGAGGGAAAGGATGGTAAATGCGTTTCTTTTTCTTAAAAGATAAAATAACCCTAATTTGTTGAAATAAGTTTGTCTCTTAAGACGTCATTTATATAATATTCGATCTCGTTCAGTTTGGTCAGTGACATAGAAGTCAAACGCATTGGATTTGACTGATATTGATAAATTATCGTTATTATAACACCTAAAAGCAAAAAGTACTTTAGTTTGGTCCGATCGGTTACTGTAGGTCAGGGTACTGTAGTCTGAGGGCAAAATAGCGTATTTCACTTCAAACTAAACCAAAATATAATCTAAAAGAAGCAATCGATAGTTAATTTTATTTTAAAGTTAAAGTGTTTAAAACTCAAACGCGTATCTCACCCTTTAAAGATGGAAAAAATTGAAAAACCGAAGAAATTCTTTAAAAATTTAACCTTTTTCTAAAAAAAAATTGCTTAAATGGAAAAAGATGTCTCCAGAACTTTTTTGTAGCAAATTTCATGTAAGTTGAAGCATTTTTTCTTTTTTGGCCAAAAAATTCTAAGGGTACTATATCGCTCATTTCTAGCCTCAAAGATTGCAACTTCAACGCATCGCGCCCTTTAGTGCGGTGCAAAATTGTAAATAGGTCCCACTAAACATCAGGATTCAACATCACAGCAAAAACAATATTGTAATAGATATAACAAATTGAAATGCAACAGAAAAACAGCTAATTTTCATTAATTTATTTCAAAAGACTAGTAATTTAGTCAAAAAGTTTACAAAAATCCGTTTTAGACATCTTTGCTGCTTTTTTCGGTTCGCCTTTATCACCATTGGATTTGTCATCAAAATTTACCCCATGTTCCATTTCTAAATAGCAATTATCTCAAATGTAGCAAGGGCTGCTTCTAACAAATGCGGGTTTTGAAACACGCCCTGAGCCGGGTGTTGCGGGTGCGACAGGACGGGCGGCGCTGGCGCCCGCCGCAATCTAATTTTGCGCATGCGTGTATTTCTTAAAAAACGGATTTTTGTAAACTTTTTGACTAAATTACTAGTCTTTTGAAATAAATTAATGAAAATCAGCTGTTTTTCTGTTGCATTTCAATTTGTTATATCTATTACAATATTGTTTTTGCTGTGATGTTGAATCCTGATGTTTAGTGGGACCTATTTACAATTTTGCACCGCACTAAAGGGCGCGATGCGTTGAAGTTGCAATCTTTGAGGCTAGAAATGAGCGATATAGTACCCTTAGAATTTTTTGGCCAAAAAAGAAAAAATGCTTCAACTTACATGAAATTTGCTACAAAAAAGTTCTGGAGACATCTTTTTCCATTTAAGCAATTTTTTTTTTAGAAAAAGGTTAAATTTTTAAAGATTTTCTTCGGTTTTTCAATTTTTTCCATCTTTAAAGGGTGAGATACGCGTTTGAGTTTTAAACACTTTAACTTTAAAATAAAATTAACTATCGATTGCTTCTTTTAGATTATATTTTGGTTTAGTTTGAAGTGAAATACGCTATTTTGCCCTCAGACTACAGTACCCTGACCTACAGTAACCGATCGGACCAAACTAAAGTACTTTTTGCTTTTAGGTGTTATAATAACGATAATTTATCAATATCAGTCAAATCCAATGCGTTTGACTTCTATGTCAGTAACAACTCAGCAGTTATAAATAAGACGTCTCAAGTGCTCCGCACTTAGTTTGTTTGTAATTCGGAGGGAACGGAATTCTTGCTAAAAGTGATACTTAGTAAAATTTTAGTTATTGCAACTATCTTGATTAACCGCTTGTTTGGTTAATTTATTTTAAAGGGGAATAGTATTTAGAAGGTTTCTATAGGCATTTTGATTATTTCACTGTTCCCTTGCCAAAATATATGCCGCCAAAGAAGAAATTTCGCGATAACTTTTTTCGGGGAGGATGGATTTTCGATTTTATATTTTATTTTGTGTGCCATGTAGTAGAGTGCTTACGATCTGACTTGAAATTTATGGCAAAAAAAAGAGGAAATTGTGTTTTTCTCCTACATATTGATTAAATTTGGCGTTCTACCTTATTTCATCGTTTTCCCTCAGAAGGAGAGGGTGAGATCGGTCGTAGGCCGAGTTTCACGTGCTTCACGGCAATTTCACGGCCGAAGGCCGAGTAATGAGTGGCTGTAGCCCATGAATGTTGGCGGCTGCAGGCCGCCTAACTGGGCGGCCGAAGGCCGCGATCCAGGATGGTGAGCGCCGTTGGCGCGCGTACCCTCCGGGTCATAAACATTTTCTATGCAGATATCGACATTTTCAGTTTCGCAATATAAATATACAACTAACTTGTAACAGCTGGGGATTGAAAGGCCTTGCCAACTCTTCAGGTACAAAATATTCAGTCGAGGATTTCACATAGATGAATCACAATATGACAAGGGTTTTTTTTTCTAAATTATTTTGTTCGGTATGAATTATTTCAATGAAATTACTTGACGCTAACAATGACGGGTAGGGAGACTGAATGAATTTCCCAAAAAAAATTTTCAATGCGCAAAAAATGTTGAAACATCTATTTTCAAGATTGTATGCAAAGATCAATAATTTCATTTATTCATTCAGAGAAAAACCTGCATGCAATTATATTTTTTTTTAAAAAATGGAATGCAATGACAGGATGCCCGACGTGTGAATGAGCTCGGTGAGTAATCAATTGCCCTCACTTGTGCAAAACATATCAAAAACACCATGGTAACGGGCATGTCCGCTCAGTTTGCGACCCATTGCGGGCTAGCCTGTCGAATGGTAATTTTTTCCGGCCCGACCCGATTTTCGGTCGCCTTAGTTTGAAATCTATACGTAGTGAACTTCTTTCCAGTGAATTATCCAATTTTATCTTTGTATTCAGCTGGAATTCTATGTATAGAGAAACTATAATATAGAGAAAATCAGCCACAAAATGACTAGCGTAACACTAAAGTCAGAGAGGCGAAATACCTGTTGAAACCTAATGAAACAAAGAGAGAGATTGAGTTCTGGGGTTCAATTCCCTATATCTCCAAAACTTTTTTGCTTTTAAAGTTGAGAAGTGTTGACTGATTATTTTAATGTAACGACAACATTTGAAATTGAAAAGTCTGTTTATTCGGTAAACTTCTTTTTGTATCGGAATTTATCTATTTCTTCATGAAAGCCATCAGTAGTCGAGATTTACTGAAAATGCCATTTTAGATGAAACAGAGAATTTTGTTACCCGGGTAGTTGGGAAGGTCGGCGATCGCAGTCTCGATCGGAACGGTGTCAATGATGCCGTCGCGGTGCCTGTGATAAGCAGGGTAGAGCTTCTTCTTCGGAGCCGGTTTCTCAGGAATATATGAAAATTCGATTTTAAAATAAACTTCTAAGTTAAATTTACCGGCATCATTGGAAATAGTGGCGATGGGAACAGCAGGGTCGGACGGATGATGGAGTATAAGAAAGGGAAGGGGATAGTTCAAAGCCAGGGGAGCCAGAACGGGGCGATCCTTAGGAACATCCTCAGGAGGAGAGGTGGCTTAAAGATATAATTCACTTATGAACATGATAAAGTTGATAAATTTTGAAAATTCAGGCTTTTATCTGTTCTCTCTGCGCGACGCTACGTTTAAACCCACTGCGTTGGCGCTATTGGAGCGGCCGAGTGGTCTAGTGGTATGATTCTCGCTTAGGGTGCGAGAGGTCCCGGGATCGATCCCCGGCTCGGCCCAAACTTTTGTTTTTGCATACTTCTATCGTTCAACGAACCTCCAATATTGTGTTCCTGTCGCATGTGTTCGCCGAGAGTCTTCCAATTCTTACAAATCTTTCCGCACTCGAAGCAGCGTTTCTCATCTCCTTTGTAATGCTGGTTCATAGCCAGAGTCCGCTTCAGAGTGAGCATGTCGCAAGGAGTCCACTTGTGCTTAACCCTCATGTGCTTGTAGAGACTCCTGCGAAGCATCGGATCTCCGCAATGGAGACACTGGTACATCACTGAAATTGGAGTTAATAAGAGAGAGAGAGACAGAGATACAGATACAGAGAGACAGAGAGACAGAGAGACAGAGAGACAGAGAGATAGAGAGACAGAGAGATAGAGAGATAGAGAGACAGAGATACAGAAAGACAGAAAGACAGAGAGACAGAGAGACAGAGAGACAGAGAGACAGAGAGACAGAGAGACAGAAAGACAGAGAGACAGAGAGACAGAGAGACAGAGAGACAGAGAGACAGAGAGACAGAGAGACAGAGAGACAGAGAGACAGAGAGACAGAGAGACAGAGAGACAAAGAGACAAAGAGACAGAGAGACAGAGAGACAGAGAGACAGAGAGACAAAGAGACAGAGAGACAAAGAGACAGAGAGACAGAGAGACAGAGAGACAGAGGCATACAGACAGACTCACCGTCATCCTTTTTCTCCACAATCCGCCTCTTCCTTTCTCTTGGCTTGTATCCCTCGGCGGCCCTCTTCTCCCTCATCCTCTCGCGCTCCTTTTTCAGTCTCGCCTCTCGATGTTCCTTCGTTTCCCTGAAAGTCACATTTAAATACTGATCATCAAAAATCGTCATTTTTTGTCGAGAAAGTTCAGAAACCTCATTTGGGCGATCTCTGAAACCAAGTTGGGAGCGAGCGGCGAGTCTCTGGCAGAGAGACGCAGACAGAGTGAGAAACGCCATTTTGGGCATTTCCCGCCGCCACTACGACATTTTTACACCTTTCTAACCGTTTTTCAAAGTTTACAAGTTTGCAAATTGTTTAAAACATTTTAAAACCAACAAAATAACCATTTTCGATGTTTCAAACTAACATTTGTCTTTTTATCCTCGACCTTTCGCGGTTCCTCTCCTTCCTGAGTCTCTGCTTCTCCATCTTCTGCTGATCCCTCTCTTCAGATGTCATCAATGATGCAACTGGAACTTCTGGAAAGTGAAAGATGAAGATTTCAAAGTTTGAAATCTCACCTCCAGGAGCGGGGATCTCTAAGATGAAGGGAAGCGACGTCTCCCCCATGGGGAAAGGCGGCGAATGAAGAGAAGGAAGCCGATTTTGATATTTTAATTTACATTCTAATCAGTTAACACCACTTTTATCTTTAAATGCTAATTGAACAAATTCAACTTATACGGTAGCCTAATTACCATAATTAATCCTTTTTTCGTGTTCCGGAACATCGGGCGGGATCGAACCTCTGTTGTTTGCGTTAAAATTTACCTTCCTTCAAGTACGAATCAGCATGGAATCGTTTGCAATGCTGAAGTCTGAAAAACTCCGTAACCATCATGACGAAAATTGACTTTAAAGCTGAATATTTCCATTGATTTATTTGACCAGGAAAAAGTTAAATTTCGGTAGGTCAAAAAAGTTTTACTCCTCAAACGGCCAGTAAATGTTGACGTGGCCAACAGAAATCCATTTTTAGGTGTTGTGCACAAAGTTGAAGAGCAAAAAAATATTTACCTACCGAAATTGAAGTTTTTCCTGATCAAATCAATTGAAAAATTCTGCTTTTAAGTCAAATTTCGTAATGATGGTCACGGAATTTTTCGGTCTTTAACATTGAAAAAGATGCGTGCAAAAATGCAGAATTTATCGAAAACTACGAGAATTTGCGGTCTCTACAGGTGAATTCGAAAAACGCGACAAAGTACAGTTTTAAACGCAAAATTGTTTTTTTTTCTTCCAAACTTGCACTTTTTCGATGTTTTCGGTAACCTGCGCGTAAATGCACAGAAGTTTCGATAGGATAACGTTAGATTTGGTCTATTCACGTTACCTCTTCAAGAAAAAATCCCACTTCGAACGTTTGGCAGGGGTAGGCCCAGGTTTTGCCTCCCTTTCGGCGCCGAAAAGTGGGCGGAGCTGCGGTGCAAAAGTCTTTTCCAAGTTTGTTTTATTTGATTTTTCATATTTTATTATTTCAGGTTTCCATAATCATTTTTATGTAACTACCCGATAAAAAAGCATTTTTACGATGAATAAGTCAAATATTCTGCTCCAACGGCTGTCATCCAACGGGATACGCAGACCCGACGCGGTGTTTACAGAAAAGTGTGCGCAAATTGGCAAGCTGGCATTTTGCCAAAATTTTATTTGCGGAATTTCCATTTCGTTTTAATTTCAGTTCTAAAAAGTGTATTTTAATCCTTTTTCAGTTTTTACACTAAATAATCACACGCTAAATAACTGCCGTAAAGTTTATGAAAATAGATAAAAAATAGTGGAAGCCGAGTATGCTGTGAAACAGGGTTTCAATGGCGTTTCTCGTCCCGTCTGCGTCTCTCAGCGAGAGTTTCGATTCTCGCAGCCACATCATTTCAACAAATCCTCAAGGGGTAGTCGCGGGCGATCGTAAAAGTAGGGAGTGCCACGTTGGTTTTTATTATCTGTGAAAAGTTGGGTCTACCGATCACAAAAGGTGATTTGGTTTCCCTTGTTTTTGTGTAAGAAGTCTGCAAAAGTTGAAAAATCTGATTTGAAAAGTGAAATACAAGAACACTGCAAAAGTAGAAAAATTAGATTATGCAGAAATATGCAAAAGTAGAAAAATTTGATTTTAAACTTTAAATTTTGAATCGAAAACCGTAACTTTAAAAATTTAAAAACTTGCTTGATCCTTCCTTTGTGCAAAAGTTGCCTGCAAAAGGGGAAACCAAATAGGCCCGCTTACGTTTTTTGTGTGAAAGTTTTAAAGGAGCGCAAAGCGCTTCTTTACTTGGCTGTTTTGCGAGTTTGCATCTCTTTTTCGTACGTGGTTGCAAATTATTCCTTTCAATTCAAGGTTTTATTTTTAAATTTTTAGGAATTATTAAAGGGTACTATTCTATCATGCCATCTTTTTTCACTTGTATCGCTTGATACGTCAGTGTACTTAGGAAGTTTTTCTTTTTTTCTAATATCCAAAATTATTTATTGTCTTTTTGTAAATTTGTTTAAAAATATTCTTGTATTTTTGTGACAGTTTTTACCTCTTGTAAATAAAGTATTTTCGAAATGGTCGCATGTTCAAAGTTTATTTGGTTTTCAAGTTAATTTTGATAGGTTTAAAAAAAAGTAAAATTTATTCCTATTTTTTGACGAGTGGCGTAAAACACTTTAATGTCATTTTGCATATCTCTTAGTACATTTTAAAGATCGGTCGCGTTTACATAAACAAACATTGTGCAAATATAAAGATTTTGCGAAAAGCGGGCCTATTTGGTTTCCCCTTTTGCAGGCAACTTTTGCACAAAGGAAGGATCAAGCAAGTTTTTAAATTTTTAAAGTTACGGTTTTCAATTAAAACTTTAAAGTTTAAAATCAAATTTTTCTACTTTTGCATATTTCTGCATAATCTAATTTTTCTACTTTTGCAGTGTTCTTGTATTTCACTTTTCAAATCAGATTTTTCAACTTTTGCAGACTTCTTACACAAAAACAAGGGAAACCAAATCACCTTTTGTGATCGGTAGACCCAACTTTTCACATATTTTTCTACTTTTGCTGATAATCGAAGATTGTATTTTGAACATTACTGTGTGAAACATTTAATAATGTGGCAACTGTAAACAAAGATCCTATCAATCTGTTCTGTGTGTGGGCGTAACCATCACGCTGAAGTCGAATGAAAGTACGGTAGTTGTGTTGTTGGAAAATGTTGGAGGTTGAAAACCAAAAAACCACGAGAGACAGAGAGAGAGAGAGAGAGAAAGAGATTTTCTTTTTTGTTTTTTTCTGTTTTGGAGGAAGGGGGCTGCCGCCCCTTTCAACCCCCGCCAAGGTCTGTCAAATTTTGGGGGTTGAAAACCAAAAAACCACGAGAGACAGAGAGAGAGAGAGACAGAGAGACAGAGAGACAGAGAAACAAAGAGACAAAGACAGTAGATAACAAAACTGTAAGGAAAAAGCGTTAAATATAGAAAAAATTTGGTTTCTGAGCAAGTTTTCTTGACAAGCAAGAAATGTTTTTACTTGTTTTTATAAAAGCAAAGGAAAGGCACGACAGCGGAACCGAACCTGCCACCATCCCAACGAGAAACAGACCTCTTAACCATTACGCCACGAGTTGCTCTCCAGGAGTGTTGCGGCGGCGGCTCATAATCACCGGCGCGGTCAGGCCGTGTCCGATATGGTACGCGGGTTGGTCACAGCCATTTTGAGACGCTGAATATGCACTTTTAAAACGCGATTTGCGCAAAAAGTAGCCCCGTTATGCACAAAACGAATATGATTTTCGTGATCAGCGTGTTCGAATCTCCCCTTATGCAAATTTGTAGAAAAATTAAATCACTCTAGATTTAATTTTCGTTACAGACAGGAAACCAAATAGCGCAGGTTGTCTAAGGACAAAGTCCGACAACCTGCGCGTAACCGCCCCTGACGATCCCTTTAAAAAAATTTTTTTTCAGCAGCAAATCATGAAAAACGGACTGAAAATAATTCTATTTCCTTTTTTTCAAGGTTTCTAGATTTTTTCCTTTCTTTCTTTATCATTCTCGAGCTGGAGGAGAACCTCCTAAGGCTATCAACACTCTCCCAGACGGTCCAGAATCCAGAGTAGAAGCTGCTTCCGTTAGGGAGAAATTTACAAATATCTTGGTCAGGGTTATTTTTATCTGAATCAAATGGGATCAACCATGAATTATTCTGGCGACCGTTTAGGGAGCTGCCCTCGATAAACAAAAACAATGTGTATGTTTTGTGTACAGTGGCGGCCGGAAAAGGTGAGAGACTATCGCATTATGGAGCTTATAGCTTATCACTGCGTAAAGAAAACAGACCCGTTGTTGTGCCTCTAATTTTACTCACTCTCCATCCAAAAAAACCCCAAACCCTCACAACTTGTACATAGTTCTAAGGTTAGGGTTGCCAATGACCAATCTCTCATGGCGCCCCCAGGCGATAACCAAAGCGAACGGCCGTACACCACAAGATGTTCTTTTTTCTTCAGTGGAACGGTGGAAAACCTCGTTTTAATCAAAAATCTAAATTTGAAAGGCACGTCTTCAACTGGTTATGATAGTTCGCTCAAGTTTTTCTATTCGATAAAACAGACGTTTTTTTCACTATGGCAACCCAAGTTCCCCAATTTAAGGCGCTTCCATCGGGTTTCCGGTTTTACCTCGAACGTCCTCTTAATGGGAAAGAACCGCGTTAAAACATTTTTTTTGGACTTATGATAAGTGAGTATAACTCATTCTTCTGATTTATAAAAGTGTCCCATTTTCTCTTTTTGGTGCGAAATGGACGAAATTAGGCCTTCCTGAAGTTTAGTCGAAAATATCGTTTGAATAGCTCGCAATTCTGCGTCTCCCTTTCCCCAGCGCTCTCTCGCCTTTCTCTGCCGTGTACACCTGCACAGGTTGCGGTCCAAAACATATAAAAGGGGTATGTTTCGGAATCGTGGAAACGGTATCTATTCAATGAAGTTGTTCTTACAATTATTTGAAAAATCACTTTTACGAGATCCTTCCCCTTAAATTGGCCCACGTTTTTCAGCCATCTATGGAAGACTCTGTTCCAACTGTTGCTTCGTGGATGGAGGGGAGGGAGTGGTACGACGTACGTGTGCGTGTGTGTGTGCGTGTGCGTGTGTGTGTGCGTGTGCGTGTGCGTGTGCGTGTGCGTGTGCGTGTGCGTGTGCGTGTGCGTGTGCGTGTGCGTGTGCGTGTGCGTGTGCGTGTGCGTGTGCGTGTGCGTGTGCGTGTGCGTGTGCGTGTGCGTGTGCGTGTGCGTGTGCGTGTGCGTGTGCGTGTGCGTGTGCGTGTGCGTGTGCGTGTGCGTGTGCGTGTGCGTGTGCGTGTGCGTGTGCGTGTGCGTGTGCGTGTGCGTGTGCGTGTGCGTGTGCGTGTGCGTGTGCGTGTGCGTGTGCGTGTGCGTGTGCGTGTGCGTGTGCGTGTGCGTGTGCGTGTGCGTGTGCGTGTGCGTGTGCGTGTGCGTGTGCGTGTGCGTGTGCGTGTGCGTGTGCGTGTGCGTGTGCGTGTGCGTGTGCGTGTGCGTGTGCGTGTGCGTGTGCGTGTGCGTGTGCGTGTGCGTGTGCGTGTGCGTGTGCGTGTGCGTGTGCGTGTGCGTGTGCGTGTGCGTGTGCGTGTGCGTGTGCGTGTGCGTGTGCGTGTGCGTGTGCGTGTGCGTGTTGTTATCAAACTTGTTTTTTCAGGTAGCCACCTTAATCCGCGAGAACCGAATCGAAGAAGTCTTCCGTAACATCCGCCGTGCTGGAAATGTCCAACTGTGCTTCCTCGTCGATGTCACAGGAAGCATGCAGCCCTACATCGACGGCGTTCGCAAGTCAATCTTCGACATCGTCAAGAAGCTAACCGACGACGGACCCCACGTAACCTTCAGGAACACAAAACCTGAAGCTCAGTCTATGACTCTTGCTTTGGTTGCCTACCGAGACCACTGTGACGCCAAGCAATTCGAAATCCTGGAGTTCACCGAAGACATCGATTCGTTCAAGGCTTTCTGTGGAAGGATTGCCGCAGATGGAGGTGAAGACGATGCGGAGGACGTTTTCGGAGGTCTGGAAAAGGTCCTGAATCTTTCGTGGTCACACAACTGTGGAACCAAAGTGATGTTTCACATCTGTGATGCACCATGTCATGGAAATGAGTTCCATTCTGGCGTGGGAGACGACTACCCAAAGGGAGATCCAAAGGGAAGGACCTGCAAAGGACTTTTGTCTCCTCTGAGGGAGAAGGGAATTAAGTACTACTTCGGGAAGATCACCCCTCACACAGACATTATGATCAAGAAGTTTTCTGAAGCCTACGGAGATGCGATAACTGAATTTGATGTGAAGAACGTCGAAGCTATTTGTGAATCGGTTATCACAGCCGTGAGCCAGTCTATCTCAGCCTCGGGGAGTTCAAGTATACGATCGGTTGGCGTTGTAAGACGGGAAAGTGTGTTTACCCTGGACAAGAAGGAACCCAAGTGGGCTACTACTCCTCAGTTGAGGGGAACCCCGTTGCTTGGTGCTTAATTTTACCTGAACGGTAAGCAACAGCGCGGAAAAAGATCAAAAACGTTTATTTACAAAGCGAAAACAAAGAAAAAACATTATTTCACAAGATGTAACTTCCTCGCTAATAATCGTAGCCAACCAGGTCTCTGTTCTTGTTTAGCGACAGTGCTTATGGCGGCTTCTTGGGCTATGACTTCGGCAAGAACTGTTGAAATAGGCGGTGGGTCCTAAAATAACTCCCTTATTATGTTAAAGGGCTCGTAAGGGGCCTTTTCCGAATCGTATGCTAATGAAGACTTGGCAAGCATTTTGCGCACGGCCATTGTCTGGAGCGGTGTTCGGGAAAATAATTTCAATTGAAATGGGCCATTTTGCATACGGTTCATTTCCAATCTGAAAAGGCCCCTTACGGCCCCTTTAAGATTTGTAAAGTGGTTTTTGGATTATTGAAAGGGATTGGATTATTGAAAGGGATTCAATTCCGGCTGTTAGCGGCGGTGGCGTGTGTTTTGGGCGACGCGGCGTTCAACATCGGCGTGTCCGTTGTGGTCTAGTGGTTAGGATTTATGGCTCTCACCCATAAGGCCCGGGTTCGATTCCCGGCAACGGAATAACTTTTTGCCTATATTGTTTTAACTTAATTGTGTCAATGGGATTGTCTCTCTCACACACTCTTTCTATTTCTCTCTCTTTTTTTCTCTCTCTTTCTCTCTCTCTTTCTTTCTGTCTCTGCAAAACCCCACCTCTTTAGCCTCTTTTGCCATATCCACAATTTCCATGTCATCATCCTCCGCGTCCCATTTTGTCGCATCGATTACCTTGAAAAATCACCCAAATTTCATGAAAATCGATAATTCCCCACCTTGTTAATAATTTCCATATACTCTTCTTTATTTTCGCTGTTATTGAAAGCATATTCCTCCACTTCCACTCCACCGCCGAGAATAGCTGCGGGATTGAATAATAGTTCACTTTCCCTGCAATGAAAAATCAATAAATCGATATATTTGAAAAAAAAAATAATAATAAAGAGCTACAGACTTACAATTTCTGAACGATTTTGTTTCTGAAAGCTTCGGAAGGCGGCCATTTCTCCATTGTGTGCGGCTAAAATGAGCGATATCGACTGCCAATGAGTCATAATCGATAGTGTATTGTGAAAGTTGTTATCATTCGACGGGAATCACAAGGCTAGGACATTTTTTGGTGGAAATGCACTTAAAACGAGTTGTTTAGGGTAGTTTCATAACACTTTATTATTTTGAATGTTTTTTTTTAAAACATTTATCTCTTAAAACTATATGCAAAATGCAATGTTGAAAGAAATTATTTGTGAATTCAAGGCAAAATCAAGAAAAAACACGTCAATTTCATTTAAAAGGCTGAAAGGCAAAAAATTCTTCCGTCGCCGGGAATCGAACCCGGGCCTTATGGGTGAGAGCCATAAATCCTAACCACTAGACCACAACGGACACGCCGGTGCCATTGTGGCGCTGTACTAAATATCACCTCAGCGCTGCACTTTCCGAATAATTGAAACGAAAGTAAACTGAGCTCCCTGATGGTTTTTGTTTTAATTTAATTTTAGCTCAAACTGAGAACAATACATAATTATTTTAAAAAGCTGAAGTGAAATGAAACAGCTGTTCGCTGGAAAAAAGCGGCGAATTGATTTGAAACGTCATGTGGGAAAGCGGCGCTCACTCACCTTGGCCGTGAGAAATGGGTTTTCCTGTTTATTTTGCATTACACTGTAGTGTTTGGCGTATTTCTAGCACTGAACAGCATTTTAAAAGTGTAAGACGTATATTTTAAAAAAAAAGCAAACTAAGGAAAACGAACAATTATCGATGAAAAGCGTATGTTTGTGTGGGTGACGCCGATTGTCAATTCAAACAGTCCCCGTTGGCCCAGCGCACGGATGGCCGAGTGGTCTAAGGCGCCAGACTCAAGCGATTGCTTCCTGCGAGTTCAGCGGGTTCGGGTATTCTGGTCTTCGTAAGAAGGCGTGGGTTCAAATC
>OZ059904.1:8896079-8958579 GCA_964057215.1 Oscheius myriophilus
TCTCTCCCTCTTTGCAGATGGAAGACGAAATCGCCGCCCTCGTCATCGACAATGGCTCCGGAATGTGCAAGGCCGGTTTCGCCGGAGACGATGCTCCCCGCGCCGTCTTCCCCTCGATCGTCGGTCGCCCCCGCCACCAGGGAGTGATGGTCGGCATGGGACAGAAGGACTCCTACGTCGGAGACGAGGCCCAGTCCAAGAGGGGTATCCTCACCCTCAAGTACCCCATCGAGCACGGAATCGTCACCAACTGGGACGATATGGAGAAGATCTGGCACCACACCTTCTACAATGAGCTCCGCATCGCCCCTGAGGAGCACCCCGTCCTCCTCACCGAGGCTCCCCTCAACCCCAAGAGCAACAGGGAAAAGATGACCCAAATCATGTTCGAGACCTTCAACACCCCCGCCATGTACGTCAACATCCAGGCCGTGCTCTCCCTCTACGCCTCCGGACGTACCACCGGTATCGTTCTTGATACCGGAGATGGTGTCACCCACACCGTCCCCATCTACGAGGTTCGTTAACGCGCTCCAATGCCAAAATTAGACTAAAAACACGCTCTACGGCTGATTTTCGGCAGTTATCCTGCTCCAGAGCCAATGTTTTGAACGAAAACGCGCTCCATATACAAAATTGTACTAACAACATGCTCCAGTGTAAATTTGGGGGGGGGGGGTTACGCGCTCAAATGTTAATTTTTGAACGTAAACGCGCCCCAGTGCAAATTTGTTAGTAAACGCGCTCTAATTGCAAAAGTATTCTATAAACATTCTCCATGGATAATTTTTTTGCGAGGTATCGCGCCCCAAACGAAAACGCGCTGGAACGCCATTTTGCATGTAAGTTCGCTCTAACACAAATGTTCTGTAAAAGGTCGCTTTGCCCTCAAAATGTCGGAAATCCTTTTATACTCCTCGCCCATGGACCTTTCCTAAAGTTTCGATGGCCTGCACATCTAACGCGCGAAATAGTGTGCAAGTCGCGGAGACGCAGACAAAAAGCCACTTGTGTCCCGCTGCCGGCTTGGAAAGCTCGCTGGGCGACGAGTATAATAGTCGATCAAAATGTTTCCCAGAACTTGAGGCATTCTCGAGTTTTCGCTAGTTTTGTAGGTAAACGTGCCCCATTGGGAATTTGGAATACAATTTTTGTCTGTAACCGCGCTCTATTGCGAAAACGCCTTTTTCGGGCATTTTAACGTGCTCACAGGTGAAATTTTCACCAAATTTCAAATTACCATTGCAAATTGCAATTTTTCAGGGTTATGCCCTTCCCCACGCCATCCAGCGTCTCGACCTCGCTGGACGTGACCTCACCGACTACATGATGAAGATCCTCACCGAGCGCGGATACACCTTCACCACAACCGGTTGGTTTTTCGTTTCAGGACCCAAACAGGGGGCTTAATCGTTGCAAGACCCATTAGTTGGGGTCGAAATGCGAGCTTTCACTTCGAGACCCGTTTGGGATAGATCTTTTGTTGTGGAACCCACCGTTTGAAATAAGCAGTTCATTTCTCGTTCCGGGACCTACAACGTGAAATCAAATTGTGCTATTTCGTTCCGGGACCCCATTTTGAAATCAAAATATGATCTTTCGCTTTGGGACCCATTCCAAGGCCAAGTATCGACTTTCAACCGCAAAGTGGAAAGAAGGTGATAAGAACGTGTACGGACACGCAACTCTCAACGGCTTTACGATTAGTAAACGGAAGAGATAGTGTGGTTTCTGAAGACACACAGATCAGCTGCATACAACTCTTATCATATCAAAGGGCTGGGTGTAGCAAATTCGATAGAGTTTGTGGTTTCCGGAACAGGGAGGGGGGATGTTGGCTCAGTAGGTTGAGCGGCTGGTTAAGAAAAGGGAATGTTTTCGAATAATGGTATTTCTGTGTGCTTAACTGACCTGTGGTTCAGTGGGTAAATGGGTTGTTGGGAGAAATGGGTTGCTGGTTCGATCCCACCCGTTTCATTCTGCTTCAACCTTGAATTTTAAAGCAGCTGACCGTCCTTGTTGCGCAAATTAACCAAAGGTTTCTTAAAACACGGTCATTAGCTCAATGGATTGCGACGCAATTGGGAGAAATAGGTCAAGTGTTCGATCCCGTCCGAGGTCAAACTTTTTAACACCTTTTGACAACCCTAAATTCTAAAGAAACAGGTGAAACTAAACGCTTTTTGTAAGGTTACACATGACTCAGTGGGGAAATGGTAGTTGTGAAAAATTGGTCGAAGGTTCGATCCCGCCCGGTGCATTCTATTTGAAACTTAGTTTCTACAACAGCTGATCGTGTTTGTTTCACTAAAGCAAAAAAAAACTCAAAACACGGCCAATAGGGCAATGGATTGCGCCGCATTTGGGAAAAATAGGTCAAGGGTTCGATCCCGCCCGAGGCGAAACTTTTTAAAAATCTCTCACAACCTTGAATTCTCAACAAACAGGTGCTCAACAATCAAATCAAGCGCTTTTTATTATGTTACACATGGCTCAGTGGGAAGAAGGATAGTTGTTGGGAAAACGGTCAAAGGTTCGATCCCGCCCGGTGTAATTTTTCGGTTTTGAACGTTTTGAAGCTTTCTCAAAATGTTCAAAAACTTTCAATTCCCTCTTTTCAGCCGAGCGGGAAATCGTCCGTGACATCAAGGAGAAGCTGTGCTACGTCGCCCTCGACTTCGAGCAGGAGCTGGCCACCGCCGCCAACTCTTCCTCCCTGGAGAAGAGCTACGAACTCCCCGACGGACAGGTACACTACTCTTCGAAATTTTACAGTAACCCGGTCCTTTAAGGTCATCACTATCGGAAACGAGCGCTTCCGCTGCCCCGAGGTCCTGTTCCAGCCTTCCTTCATCGGAATGGAGGGAGCCGGAATCCACGAGACCACCTACCAGTCCATCATGAAGTGCGACGTCGACATCAGGAAGGACCTGTACTGCAACACCGTCCTCTCCGGTGGTACCTCCATGTTCCCCGGAATCGCCGACCGCATGCAGAAGGAGATCCAGCACCTCGCCCCCAGCACCATGAAGATCAAGATCATCGCTCCTCCCGAGAGGAAGTACTCCGTCTGGATCGGAGGATCCATCCTCGCCTCCCTCTCCACCTTCCAGCAGATGTGGATCTCCAAGCAGGAGTACGACGAGTCCGGCCCCTCCATCGTCCACCGCAAGTGCTTCTAAATGTGATGATGATATACAGAGTACATATATTGTTAATATGTTTTATATGCGAGAGAATGGAAATGAGAGGATGAAGATTTTGAAGGTACATGGTATAATGAAATGTCTCAATAGGTTAAAAACTCGATCCAGTGTCAGTTTTTAAGATTCCGTGTCTGTAAAACTCAAGCAGATCAGTAATATCGAAAAATCCGAAGTTTTGAAAACTTTTGTAGAACCTCCCTAAAACACAAATAAGGTATACTGAAATTTTTGGGCCCCGGTCACTTTTGGGTCCCGGGTTACGGTGGATGACCCCTTGTTACGGTAGATTTTCCAGATACTAAGAATCACTTTCAAGTATGAACTAATTTGTAGAAAAATCAACTTCGAAAAACAGTTTCAATTGGTCAGAACCGAAATACTAAAAGAAAAAAAAGTTTTCTGGCCTAAAAACTGACATTTTCAGCAATTTTTGGGGCCTGTTTTGGATTTTTTCCCGCAAAATTTTGCAAAATCTGGAAACGGCTAACAATTGTTTTTATTGCTAACTACTGTTTTTAAAAACGTTAGATTTGTTATTCTGAATTGAAAAAAAACACAGTGGGATATAGGAAAAAAGAAGAAAAAATAAGAAGTGGTAGAAGTGGTGTAAAAAAAAACCAAATTTAGTACACCCTGATTTTTAAAATATTCAAAGAAAAATTGATAGTTAATACTTGATTTTTTCAAAAACACTAGTTAACAAAATCGGATCACGGATTGGAAACTTTTTGGACATCGAGACAAAAACAATTCGAATTCTCCCAAAAAAGAACAGGCAAGCAAAACAAGAAAAGTTGGAAAACTTTGATTTTAATTTGCCGAAAAACCAATATAATAATTCTGAACTTTACTTTTTAAGGGCAGAATGCTGTCTGTTTCAAATTTTCAACAAAAAACACACTTCCCCTATTTTTCCAAACAATGCTGGCTGTGATGCATGCGAATGCTAATATGTGTGTATGTGTGTGTATTTCCTTCAGCAATTCTTCTGTTTGCAGCAGACAACGATGGTCTGCAGGGACGCAGAACTGCTAACAACATACTCGCAATGCGTAAACATTCTGTTTCTTTCGTCTATTGTCAGAAAAGTTTAATAATACAACGGCCAATTAATTCAATCATTTATTTTATGTGTTTTTCAAAATGTCGAATAATGTGAAAAGAAATCTTTTTTTCGTTATTGATCCATTTAAAGGGACAGTAAGGCGGGTTTTATAACATAGGCTGAATTTAGAAAAAAAAGTTTGCTGATAATGAAAATAGATATGACTATGGGTCGCAAATTTACCGTTTTCGATATATCTGGCTTCAAAATCTCCGAAAACGGCCGAAACGGCATGCTAATGTAGCGAATTTTATTCTAATTGGATGAGCTAGTTATGAAAATGAGAAGGGTTCCAGACAATTTAGCATAGTTGATTCGCATAATTTTGATCGTATCAGATCGAAAATGAAATCAAAAGCCTCCTTGCTGCCCCTTTAAACCAGATATCTAACAAACAGAGAGTTTGTGCATTTTAAACTACTGACTTATAATTTCACAATATTAAATATTTTAGTTACTCAGAATGTCAGGAGATGGTATTTACATGTCGTTTTTGTTTGGCACCGGAGATTTCGTAAACTTGTTGGAAATTTCATCTCAAGAAATTGTTGTTTAGGGTATATTTTTCTATTCTCAAAACGGAACAACCCACAAGGACGTATATGAGATTCCACATGGTATTGTTACAACATATTCGGAAGTGAGTTTAACATCAAATTGTATTTACGTTTAGCTATTTCAGAAGCCAAGGAAAAAGCTTAAATGGATCTTCAAATGTTTGTCTTTTAACGAAACTATGAGTTTTCAAGAAACGACGGACCTTAATCCAACTAGCCGTGAAGATATTATAGTACGGATTTTGACTTCAGTCCGTGATATTTTGGAAGGAGACCAACAAGTAGAAACTTTGGATTTCAGTTTCAGAGAAATTGTACGTTTGAGAGAGATATATAGAGAGATAGAGAAAAAGAGAGATAGAGAGATAGAGACACCGAGACCGAGAGACCAAGCGACAGAGAGACATAGAGACCAAACGACAGAGAAACAGGGAGATAGAGAGAAACCGCAAATTTGTTTTATAGGGTGTTTTTGATCAACCTCTCATCAAAGAAGGGTGGACAGAGTCAATATTAAAACAAACGTTTGAAGCTGGAATTTACAAAGTAACTCATTTACTGTGTACCAGCCCTTGGTTACATTCACCCAAAGTCAAGTGGTTCATGGAAAAAATCAATTATGACTGCCTTGAAGTCATGGGTCAAGAAGTTCTCACTCTGACTGAAAAGGTTATAAACATTCTCATGCTTATTTTTATTTTTTCAGATGATGCAGTGTTCAGCCCTTGTTGTAGGAAAAGTGGATGATTTTGAAAAGTTGAAGAGTTTCACTGGAAAAGTGCTCATTAATATGTTTCACCTTCATACAGATTTTATTGTAGAACAATTGGAAGTGAGTGATTTCTCTCTCTCTCTCTCTCTCTCTCTCTCTCTCTCTCTATCTGTCTCTTTTGCCTTTACGGTGGTTTATTTTTCAGAAATGGTTCAAAAACGAACCCACCGTGAAACAATTTGTGATTGTTAGAGGCCATCTCTCGCCAAAGGATATCAAAAGCATTGAAAAACTCTCGGGCACTATCCCCGACGACGAAAACGCCAAAATCGATTTCAAGTAAATAAAAAAAGTTAATCTTCAAATAAATTTCAATTTTCAGATTACAGCGAAAAGACGGCAAACAATGCCACGTTAAGAGCAAGGAATCTGTTTCTCTCCTGCAGGTTGAAGAAGTTAATCCAATGATGGAAAATTATTTTTTCAAATACTGGGCTCGAGAAGCTGTACAATAAAGAGTTATTTATTGTTTTTGTGCTGATTTTGCAAATATGATCAGAAAAATACAAAATTGGAAGACGGGCTTCAATTTAAAAAATTTCTCCCGTTCAGATGTTTGGCTTTTCAACAGCTGATCGGCTAGAGTCAGACAACGAGGAAAGGCAGACACGGAGAGGGACATTTGAATTTCCTCGATTTTTTACTGTTTTTTCTTTCAAACACGGGTTAAAAATGTGAAAAATTGATGATTAAATTGTTTATTATTAGAACCGCCGATAATTGGAATCGAAATTCAGCACGTATACGGAATTTTTATTTACTTGCGCATTTTTTTGAAGAGCTTTTGCCTATTTTTTCCAGTGATTTCTTCTTTTTTTCATTAATTATAAATACTTAACATTTTATTTATAGAAAAAATTTGTTTATTGGGAACTGCTAAAACAGCGCATCGATGGGATTTAAAAAACCGAAGTCTTCCCCTGGCTCCACCCCTACCTCGATTGACGAAACTTCTTTCATCTATGTTACATTGGGTGAAAGTTTTAAAGAACAAGTTAGTCAATAATTATTGTTTTCAAAAATTGAGATGATCCGGAAAAGTATACGGTGCAGTATATGGGCACCCCAAATTTTCAAGATTTTGAAAAAACTGTGAGCCCGGGTATTTTTTCCTTTTGAAGATTTAGATTTTAGACAAATAATATTTTTAAAAAGTAATTTTAAGGCTATTCTAAGAAGGCTTAAGAAAGGATTTTGTCAAGAAGATTTCTGTTACGTAGAGGCAGGAAAAGTGCAAACTACAACTGAGGTCGGTTTTTTTTAAAATGAAAATGGTTATTGTTACTCTTTAGAAGGTTGTTATTCCAAAAGTTAGCAATTTTTGGTTATTATGGGACACATTTAGAAAAAAGGAGCCTAGGAAGAAAATAAAGCTAACTGAAGAAGACTTACATACTTGGGATCGCGAAATTGTCTTAACTCACTTATTAAGGGATCTTGAAAAATACTTAAAGGAAGATCCTCCACATACAATGAACTTTTGGTTTGCTGAAAGCGTAAGTTCTTCACCTTACCTTGCGTTACCTTACCTTACCTTGCGTTACCTTGCGTTACCTTACCTTGCGTTACCTTACCTTACCTTGCGTTACCTTACCTTACCTTACCTTACCTTACCTTACCTTACCTTACCTTACCTTGCCTTACCTTACCTTTACCTTACCTTACCTTACCTTACCTTGCGTTACCTTGCGTTACCTTACCTTGCGTTACCTTACCTTGCGTTACCTTGCGTTACCTTACCTTGCGTTACCTTACCTTACCTTGCGTTACCTTACCTTATCTTACCTTACCTTACCTTACCTTACCTTACCTTACCTTGCGTTACCTTACCTTACCTTGCGTTACCTTGCGTTACCTTACCTTGCGTTACCTTACCTTGCGTTACCTTGCGTTACCTTACCTTGCGTTACCTTACCTTACCTTGCGTTACCTTACCTTACCTTACCTTACCTTACCTTACCTTACCTTACCTTACCTTACCTTACCTTACCTTATCTTACCTTGCCTTACCTTACCTTTACCTTACCTTACCTTACCTTACCTTACCTTACCTTACCTTACCTTACCTTACCTTACCTTACCTTACCTTACCTTACCTTACCTTACCTTACCTTACCTTACCTTACCTTACCTTACCTTACCTTACCTTACCTTACCTTACCTTACCTTACCTTACCTTACCTTACCTTACCTTACCTTGCGTTACCTTACCTTGCGTTACCTTACCTTACCTTACCTTACCTTACCTTACCTTACCTTACCTTACCTTACCTTACCTTACCTTACCTTACCTTACCTTACCTTACCTTACCTTACCTTACCTTACCTTACCTTACCTTACCTTACCTTACCTTACCTTACCTTACCTTACCTTACCTTACCTTACCTTACCTTACCTTACCTTACCTTACCTTACCTTAAATCAGCGTTTCAGAGCATTGAAGTTAGCGATGGCTGGTTAGAAAAAGTATTGAAGGAGATTTTCGGAGCTGGGGATTATAAAGTAACACATCTTTTATGTACGCAACTATTTGCAAATTCCTGGAGTACAATGGTTTCTTGAAAAGATGAATTACACATCTCTTGAGTTTGATGAGTCTCGAGAACATCTCATTTTAACAGACAAGGTAGCCGCCTTTTAGATGTAATATCTCATTTCTTCAGATTTTGTCTTGCCCTGCTTTGATAATTGGAACTGATGTGGATGATTTAGAAAAGTTGAAAAGATTCAGTGGAAAAGGCTTAGTATCTCAAAGGCATGGGGTTGAAAATGATTTAATTATTGATCAACTCACGGTAAGAATTCTCTGTCTTTCTGTCTCTCTGTCTCTCTGTCTCTCTGTCTCTCTGTCTCTCTGTCTCTCTGTCTCTCTGTCTCTCTGTCTCTCTGTCTCTCTGTCTCCGTCTCTGTCTCTGTCTCTTGTCTCTATTACTATCTCTTTATATATTATTGCTATATTTCAGAAATGGTACCAAAAGAAATCTACCATCAAGCAGTTTCTAATTGATACAAACAAATTATCTTCCGAACACTTAAGAAAAATCGAAAAATTGTCTGGAAAGCTAATAGATGATCCGACTCTCCCTCTTCAGTTAACGTAACTCTTAGCTTTTGTTTTCAATTACAAGAGAATTTAAGATTTACGCGGGACGATGGCCAACAGTGCAAAATTATATGTGGAAGAAAAACTCTTCTCCAGTTTCAACAACCGACTGATGATATTTTGGACATTTTTGATTCTTATCGGAATTGTGGTATTCCGTTAGTGTGATAAAAGCGTGAAATTTCAAAGGACAGCTTGGCAAGCAGTTGCAATAATAGCGAAAATAAAATTTGGAGAAAATGATAAAGAAACAATCTAGCACACTGGTAAAAGGGTAATTGGCGGGTTTTTATTTACGGTCGCCGGCTGGGTACCATTTTGCGGCTCCGCCGATCCCATATGGGTGCCGGCGGCGGGACATTAAAGGGACAGTCAGGCGGGTTTTACAACATTGGCTCCATTAAGAGAGAAAAATTCCATGATAATGAAAATATATATGACTATAGGTAAAAATTTACCGTTTTCTAGGAAATACGCTTCAAAATCGTCAAAAGCGGGACGGGCAGTACATCCTGCGAGTTCGGCATTTACAAGACATGCTAATGAGCCGAATTTAATTCTTATTTGCTGAGAGAGCGCCAGAAACGAGGAAGATACGAGACAATTTAGAATAGTTAATTCTCATAATTTCCGACCGTAGCCGATCGAAAATGAAATAATAAAGCCCTCTTACTGCCCCTTTAAAAAGTAAGCTTGTTTAAGGCTAAAATCTAAAATCTTCAAATGAAATCTTCAACGAGAATAGAAAACTACATATCTTTGAAAATCTGTCGTGAGATATCCGCATTGTGAAATTTTAGTTATAACGTCTTAAAATATGACAAATTACTTAAAGGGCTCGTACGGGGCCTTTTCAGAATCGTATGCTAATGAAGACTTGGCAAGCATTTTGCGCACGGCCGTTGTCTGGAACGGTGTTAGGGAAAATGATTTCAATTGAAATGGGCCAATTTGCATACGGTTCATTTCCAATCTGAAAAGTCCCCTTACGGCCCCTTTAAAGGGAACATCAAGGAGGTTTTCCACTCACATGCAAATCATATGCTAATGAGGACTTGGCAAGCATTCTGTGAACAACCGTTTCCTGGAGCGGCGTTGGAAAATAACATTTCGATAACATGATGATGAAAAAATAACATTGAAAAATGACATAGAATGGCGCAATTAGAATACCGCTGATTTCCCCTTTTAAAAGGCCCCTGATGGTCTCTTTAAATATTTATAATAAACAAAAAAAGAGCGTTTTTAAACGTAAATTTTTGAAAAATAAACACAGTCAATACAACATCATTTCATAGATCTCCTGATTAGCTCCCATTTTTACTTTTTCGAAAAAGTCGAAAAAGTGAATTTTGAATGATTTTAGAAGTTAGACCCACAAATCTTGATCTTTTCTGCCCAGGAAGTGGGCGGAGCATGCGTTGGCTATGCAAATCATGGCGTTTGATATTTTGGATCGCTTTTTCTTAATTTCTTCTCTGCTGCACGCGTGTCTGAGAATGGGATCATTTTTCTATAAAACCGGATCCAATTCTAGTGAAATCCTGTTTTCCTAACATTAAGTAGTCCGTCCGCATGAGCTTTCCAGAAATATGTTTCAAACTACTTAAGTGGCAAACTTAGTTTCACAGCACCAAAATTTAAAGTTCGCGGAGTACAGGCGCCAGATGGCGAGGGGGACAGACACGCAGAGGGTATTTGCACTTATCTGCTATTTTGATTTTTTCTAGACGGTTTTTTGCTCCCCCCCCCCCAAAATATTAAAACTTAAATTTTTTTTTTAGCTTACTTTGCTTTTAAAATTTAACATTCATTTTTGCCACATTTTCAGAGGTTTCGACCGTTTTTAAGTCACTTTTGTCATTTTTGACATCATTTTTGGAATCAGTTCGAAAAAGAATCACCTAGTTTAGCCCAATATTTTGTCACAAAAAAATGATCAATCGCATCTGATATTATTAAACGCAGCGACCTAAAAAAATCCATATTTTCCCCAATTTTGCTGCCATTTTGCCTGGTATATTTTTTCGTTCAAGTGAAATTTTAACGAAAAAAACCGTCCGGCTTTTTGAATTTTTAATAGCTTATTCAAGGTTTTTGTTCACTTGGATTTGGATTTTGAAGTCAGTTTTATTATGGCTTTTGTAATGAAAGGTCGTAATTCCGAGTTATGCTCATTTTGGGAATGTTTCTGCATAACTTAGGGAAGGAAAAAAGGGATGTTCCGCCCAAAAAATTTAAAATTTCACTTAAATCAAAGTATTTTCAAGCTTTAATTCATTTTAAATTGGTTTTCATTTTATGTTTCTTTGTAAAATTCAAATTTGTTCTATTTTTTATGTGTTCCAATGAAATTTAAGGCTTTCAGGTACCTATATTACCTTTATTTCTACCTACAATTTTTTTACCAAAAGTATGGAAATATAGAATTCCACAATTTCTGGTCGTCTTCCGTCAAAGGCAAGGTTTCAATCTAGCTTTCGATAATGGAATTTTTTTTCAAGGTATCTAAAAGCACCAAGTTTCTTTGCCTTATGATTTCTTAGTATGCTTCAATTATTACGCATTTGTGAACACACATTGAACGCTTGCCCTCATCACACAACACAGCGTGACATTACGATGATGCGCACACTAACGCACGAAGACCACCACCGTCGACAGCGCTTTAGAATATTGGATTGCATTTCTGATGGGCATCCTTACGCTGGAATCGGTGAGCATTTCAGGAAAACATGAGTGCCCATTTCAATATACATGTGGTAGTTTCTTTCTGTTGGTTAGTAGCGTGGCGTAGTAGTAGTCTAAGGCCCGCTAACATATCTTTTGCACTTTTGCACTTTTTTCTTGCACTTTTTTCTTACGCTTTTGCACTTTTTTCTTGTTCATGAGTTTAGCATATTTGCTTTCATCACAGTCTAATGCAGTTTTTACTCTTGTTTTATCCCTATTTGAATTAATTCAGACTTACTTTGCACATATGCTAAACACTTAAACAAGAAAAAAGTGCAAACGTGCAAAAGATATGTTAACGGGCCTAAGTGAGGGGCCCCCCATTTCCAAGGGAATGGTCTCAGTTTTGGCTCAAATTTGGTTTATTACCTTCCTATGACTTATATACTTCCGAAACTTTTAAGTCGAAATCGATTTTTTGACTTGGGTTACGGTAGGATACTGTATTTTTTTTCAAATGGTCAAATCTATCAAAAAGGGTGTTTTTTCTTAAAGGGACAGTAATGCGGATTCTACAATTTTCTACAACAGATTCCGGTTTGAAAATATTTCCATCGGATTCCTCGTATTCTTTTACGTCGGTTTCACTGCTTAGAAAAACAAAATAAAAAATAATACGCGCGAGAGCGATTCAAACCATATTTTCTTAACATTTCGGGCTGCGCTGTTGTGCGCACCTCAGCGGTCCCTAAACTAAGGGTTTCTGTATAAACAATACACCTCTCCTTTTTACATTTTAATGTTTTTACAATTTCAGTCATCATGCCTGAGCTCCCCGACTCCGTGTCCTATCAACTGCTTCCTGGACTGAATCCAGCCCGTGGTCCTACATGGTTCAGGTTTCCGCGGACTACTTTAGCTTCCTGGGCGCTGACGACCACCCCTTGGTTGATTATCCTGGCATCGCACCGAGATTTCGTCTCAGGTACACCTCTTTAATAATCCCCCCTTTTTTTAAATTACCTTTGTTCATTTCCAGACGCCCTAGACCGCCGAGTCCTCTTCCTGAGTGCCACCTGTGAAGATATGCGTTTTGTATTCATCTTCGCGATGATGCCGCCGAACTTCGTCGATTCTTACGAAAATAGATCGAAAAATATAGTGTTATTTATCTTCATATTAGTTATCTGTCTGTCTGTGCGTTAGTCATCTTCCGCCCCAGAAATCCGTTTTTTTGCAAGCGTGGTGCGGTTTTTTAAATTAATTTTTTCTTAAAAATAAACACTGCTATCAATGCAACATCATTGAATAGATCTCTAGATTTGCTCTCATATTCATTTTGTAAATGTTGAAACAGTTAATTTTGAAGTTTTTTAGAAGGGTAGGCCCATAAATCTTGACCTTTTCTTTGCCGGAAGTGGGCGGAGCTTGCGGTGGCTATGCAATTCATTGCATTTGGCAATTTGGCAATCCAAATTAGCTCTCTGGTGGAAAAGCGGAATTCTCAGATCGGGATCATTTCTTCGAACCCGGAACGAATTCTACGACAATCATCATTTTCTCCACATTAAGTAGTCCGTTCGCTCGTGTTTACCAGAATCATGTTCTGAAACTACTTTAAATTCGCAACCTTAGTTTCACAGCACCAAAATTCAAAGCTCGCGGAGTACAGGCGGCAGATGGCGAGGGGGGCAGACACGCAGAGGGTATTTGCACTTATCTGCTATTTTGAATTTTTCTGGACGTTTTTCTGCTCTTTTCCCCAAAATTTTAAAAATTTCATTTTCACCTTACTTTCTTTTAAAAATTGATATCCAAATTTTGCCACATTTTCAGGGGTTTCGACCTTTCAGATTAACCGAAAAATCCCTAGAATTTCCCTCATTTTGCTCCTATTTTTGCCTGGTATTTTTTCATTTAAGAGGAATTTTTGCGAGAGAAAAAAGGTTTTTTTAAATAGCTTATTCAAGGCAGAATTTTACCTAGAATTTGGGAAAGTTTCTGCATAAGGTTTTTGGGCCTTAGGAAAGTTTTCGGCCTATAAAATTCAAAATGTTTAGTTAAATAAAAATATTTTGAAGTTCTAACTCATTCTCTACTTGTTTTATTTTCCTATTTTTCTGGCTCACTGTCAAATTCTAAATGTAATTTACATGTTTCAGGTACTTATATTACCTTAATTTATCCCCACATTTTTTTATACCAAAAGTATGGAAATATAGAAGTCTGCAATTTGTGATCGTTTTTCGAGGAAGGCAAGTTTTTAATCAAGCTTTCAAGTATGGATTTTATTCAGGCCTCCTTGCTGGCTACTCTATCTATATTCTTTTAATCAACACCTATAAAAATATGAAAATACCACCCAGCATTTTGACTTACTCATAGACGACATTGAGAAGGGAATTCACCCACGAAGCATTTGCGAACACACATTGAACGCTTGCCCTCATCACAGATCACAGCGCGACATTACGATGATGAGGTCGCTAACGCATGAAGACTACCACCGTCGACAGCATTTCAGAATCTTTGACCGCATTTCTGATGGTGAGAAATTTAGGAAAATATGTAGGGGCCGCAAAGCGGCGCCGCGATGGCAGCCCGCTTTGTTAAGAAATTTTGGTTTTTAAACGGCGCGCCCCAACAAGTTTGTTTTTTCTATTAAACTACAAACTATGACGTAAATTAAGACGGAAAAAACGATGGTGATGTTAGTTTTGCAAAATGTATTGTTTTCAAGGTGAAAATTGAGTTTTTGCCACCTTTTTGCCCATAAAACTATCACCAGAGGCGATCCGCACGATTTTATTGATTATTCTGGTAAACAACAGCTATTCCAAACATATGAATACAAAAAAATCAAAAATCTATCTACTTTAGAACGCTATATATTCTCGAAACAGCGTCAAATTGCTTTTATTTTAAATATGACCTAATCTTAAAATTTAGGCTTGAGATGATTTGTCCTAATGACGAATGCGACAAATTTATGTTTCTCATCAAGAAGTCAAAGGATCAAGACGACTTGAAGCTTCAATACGGAAGACGGCCATAAGACCACCGGTATGAAAATTCAGTCTCTGTTAGATAAACTACCTTCCAGGCCAGTGAAGCTGAATTCATTGAAATGTGATTGGTTGTGGGATCCAAATGAAGAGTGGCTCTCAGAAAATAAGCGGAAGACGGAGGTACGACAATTGCGAAAATTGAACTTTGTGAAATTTTAGAAGAACCCACAACGCATAAATGTTAATGATAAACAACCTACCATTTCCTGATGGTAGGAACGATTTTTAATGTAGCGAAAACATTCGTTTCCGAGATTTCCGAGAATGGCCCTTTCCTACAATACTTCGACGCATATTTCTTTTTGATATTGAAAGATAAATTGTAAAATGAATATTTGTGTAGTTTTTAGGATGTTATTCGACTAGAGCTCGCAGGCTCGCTTCGCTCGCCTGCTCGCCCTAGCTGGTTTGTTGCGGAAAACTTTTGTTTCCAAAGGGAAATTTTTGTTTGCAGTTTGCATACTTCTCAAGATTAATGCAATTTTTTGTAGTTTGCATTCTTTTTGAAGAGGTATGCTATTTTATGTTTGTAGTTTGCATTCTTTTTCAGCTTTTTTGTAGTTTTCATACTTTGTCAAATGTTTTTAGCAGTTTGTAGTTTGCTTTGTTTTTCAAAAGGTTTGCAAACGTTTTTCGCAGTTTGTAGTTTGCTTTGTTTTCCAAAAGGTTTTCATATGTTTTCAGTAGTTTGTAGTTTGCTTTGTTTTTCAAAAGGTTTGCAAATGTTTTTCGCAGTTTGTAGTTTGCTTACTTTTCCAAAAGGTTTGCAAACGTTTCGCAGTTTGTAGTTTGCTTTTATTTCCAAAAAGTTTGCAAATGTTTTTAGCAGTTTGTAGTTTGCTTTTTTTTCAAAAGATATGCATACTTTTCTAAAAAGGTTTTTATATGGTTTCAGTAGTTTGTAGTTTGCTCACTTTTCCAAAAGGTTTGCAAATGTGTTTCGCAGTTTGTAGTTTGCTAAATTTTCTAAAAGGTTTTCATATGTTTTCAGTAGTTTGTAGTTTGCTTAATTTTCCAAAAGGTATGCAAATGTTTTTAGCAGTTTGTAATTTGCTTTATTTTCCAAAAAGTTTGCAAATGTTTTTAGCAGTTTGTAATTTGCTTAATATTCCAAAAGGTATGCAAATGTTTGTAGCAGTTTGTAGTTTGCTTTATTTTTCAAATGTTTACAAATGTTTTTAGCAGTTTCTAGTTTGCTTAATTTTCGAAAACGTATTTTTATGTTTTCAGTAGTTTGTAGTTTGCTTCATTTTCCACAAGGTATGCAAATGTTTTCAGTAGTTTGTAGTTTGCTTTATTATCCAAAAGGTTTGCAAATGTTTTTCGCAGTTTGTAGTTTGCTTTTTTTCCCAAAAAGTTTGCAAATGTTTTTAGCAGTTTGTAATTTGCTTAATATTCCAAAAGGTATGCAAATGTTTGTAGCAGTTTGTAGTTTGCTTTATTTTTCAAATGTTTGCAAATGTTTTTAGCAGTTTGTAGTTTGCCTACTTTTCCAAAAGGTTTGCAAAAGTTTTTGGCAGTTTGTAGTTTGCTTTATTTTTCAAATGTTTGCAAATGTTTTTAGCAGTTTGTAGTTTGCTAATTTTCGAAAACGTATTTTTATGTTTTCAGTAGTTTGTAGTTTGCTTCATTTTCCACAAGGTATGCAAATGTTTACAGTAGTTTGTAGTTTGCTTAATTTTCCAAAAAATATACATATGTTTTCAGTAGTTTGTAGTTTGCTTACTTTACCACAAGGTATGCAAATGTTTTCAGTAGTTTGTAGTTTGCTTAATTTTCCAAAAGGTTTGCAAGTGTTTGTAGCAGTTTGTAGTTTGCTTTATTTTTCAAAAGGTTTGCATACTTTTCCAAAAGGTATTCATATGTTTTCCGTAGTTTGTAGTTTGCTTAATTTTCGAAAAAGTTTGCAAATGTTTTTAGCAGTTTGTAGTTTGCCTAATTTTGTTATTGTTATTTTTTGTTTGTGATTGGCAAATTTTTTTTGAAGATGAATTCAAATGTTTTCAGTAGTTTGTAGTTTGCATACTTTTTCCAAAAGGTATGCTTTTTTGGATGTGTTTTGCATACTTTTCCAGGAGGTGTTCATATGTTTTTAGTAGTTTGTAGCTTGCAAATTTGCTTCACGGAATTCTGTTTTCTCTGCGAGACCTTTTTTTGTCATTTGCTGCATGGAAAGCACGAAAATACATTTTCGCTGTGAGACTAATTTTTGCTATTTTTGCTATCTGCTGCACGGAATTATCTTCTCTCTGCAAGATCAGATTCCCATTTATCTTTACTTAATTCAAATTTGGTATTAATTGCTTGCAACAGAATATTTCCATTAACGGTTGTAAAAAGTGAAATTTGCTTAAAATCGATTTTTTTTGTTGAAATGTTTTCATTTTTGCATGTCTTGGAAATACAGGTTTTTTGATTAAAATTCTTATAAGTTTGAAATACTCTTTAGTTTTAATAATACAATGTTCCATTCGTTCAATTGAAACCTTTTTGGCGCCTTTGCGCGCGCGCTGCAGTGGCTCAGCTCGCTAATGAGCCGTGACCTAGTTTCTTAATAGCGAAAAAAAGCCGCTTCGGCGCGCTCTAAAAACGTTGTCACAAGCTTCAAAGTGATTTTTACGCTTAACGAAGTACAGTTTCAGATTCAGCGTCGAATTTCGAATTTAAAAATTTTAAAAAGTAGAAAAATATTGGCACTAAAAATTGCCAATTTTTTCTCGAATTTCAAAAAATGAAACATTTGACCGGGTGCGCCTTTTAATTTTGGCCCGAACACTGTTTTTAGATTGAAAATTGGTTCACATCGAGCTGCGCAGCGTTTGTTTATGTGCCGAAAATGGGCCAAAAAGTAGTGGGTGGCGCGGCATTTTTTCGATGCCTCAGGCATGAGAGGTCACGGAACATTTTGCAAAGTTAACAGTTGTTTTACAACACCTTAAGGAACAGAATGATGTATAGTTTGCTTAGGAAATCAAAAAAAAGTGGGTTCATTTTTTTCGCGTTTGACGCGTCGCGGCGCGTCAGCGGTTGATTTTCAGACTTCGAGAGTAGGTTCATTGAATTCACCGCCTCAAACTACATCGGAGTAGATGTTGATTAGGATGATTTTCGAAAATTTTTGTCTCATTAGTGTTATTTACTATATAAAAGGACAAACGATAACCTTCAATTCTGCGAGATATATTTTTTTCTCATATGTAGAACACCGGAAGATAAACCCGGCTACGCAGGTCTTTGCATTCTAGGGTTCGGCGAGAGAGAGAGAGAGAGAGAGAGAGAGAGAGACTGAGAGACTGAGAGACAGAGAGAGGAAATATTGTTGATGTGAAAGCTACTTCATAACAACGTGTTTTGCTTTTGGTCCTAGATTAATTAATGCAATGTCCGGTACTCAGGGAATGAAAGGCAGCCTTATAGCCTTATTGAGCACTTTGTAACCTTATTCAGCACTTTGTTGGGCGCTTGATAACGTTATTGAGCCCTTTGTAACCTTATTGAGCACTTTGTAACGTTTTTGAGCACTTTGTAACCTTATTGAGCACATTGCTAGGCGCTTGATAACGTTATTGAGCACTTTGTAACCTTATTGAGCACTTTGTTGGGCGCTTGATAGCCTTATTGAGCACTTTGTAACCTTATTGAGCACTTTGTTAGGCGCTTGATAACCTTACTGAACACTTTGTAACCTTATTGAGCACTTTGCTAGGCGCTTGATAACGTTATTGAGCACTTTGTAACCTTATTGAGCACTTTGTTGGGCGCTTGATAGCCTTATTGAGCACTTTGTAACCTTATTGAGCACTTTGTTAGGCGCTTGATAACCTTACTGAACACTTTGTAACCTTATTGAGCACTTTGCTAGGCGCTTGATAACGTTATTGAGCACTTTGTTAGGCGCATGATAACGTTATTGAGCACTTTGTAACCCGTTTTTGATGGCTTTAACCGTATTTCCTCGAAAACGGTAAATTTTCGGCCCATGGTCATATATGTTCTCATGATCAGCGAGTTTTTCTTTCCTAATGGAGTCAATGTTGTAAAACCCACCTGACTGTCCCTTTAACTTGTTCAAATTATCATAAACATGTTTTTTGGTAGTCATGAACCATTTCATCGATTGCGGAGGAAAAATTTTTTGACCTACCAAAAGTGAAAATTTTCCTGATTACTTCGTTTCTGTCTGAAGAGTAGATGTGTGTGAGTGTGTGAGTGTGTGCATGCACTGGTCAGTTAGTTCACAAACAAAAACACAGAAACAGCAAAAGGTACAAAACAATAAAAAATCATTCTTTTTTTAAAAATAGTTTTTTTTCCTTTTCAGTGTTGTAGAAAGAGAAGTGTCAGCCGAAGAGATGCAATTGAATATGCAACTGCAGCAAAGTGCTGACGAAAACGTTGTCGGATAGGAAAATAAAACCGTTTTTTTAGCCACCCTAATACAATATTTTAGACGATTTTGGTAAAACAAATTTCAACGGAATCATGGAAACTGATAGAGGTATAGAGCAAAGTATAAATACATTCTTTGGAATATTTTCAGTTTTTACCGGAAACGAAATGTCGACGGGAGATCTGATACTGAATATTATTGAACGCCACTAATACTGACACAAACTGTTCCATACTTGAAGGAGGTAAAAAAGTTTGTTGGATCATTTTAAAGAAAATGTTTTAGGTGATCAAATATAGCTTTTTCAATGAAAATGGAACGTCTGCCCTCCAGAGACCTGTCTTTAAACTATTTTACATAATCAAGGAAAACATGGGAAAATTCAATTTTTATGTTTTGATAGTTAAATGTGATGAAGCAAAATGTGTAAATGTTTGTTTTGAGTGTTAGCGTGGAATAGAGAGACTAAGAGTGTCTAAAAAAGAAATCTTTTTTTTTTTTGAAAATTGAAATTTGGTTAACTTTGAGCCCAGTAATTCGAGTTTGAAGAAGGCCCCCGGGGCGGCATTTTTTGACCCGGCTGCCTCTGCAGCTGAGAGGTCACACCCACTTCCAGCGACTGTCACGAGCTGCCGCCGCGTTTTCGGTTGATTTTGCATCGTTTTTGCATAAATACCGGCAAAAATAGCAAGAAATGGATAAATTTGCAGTCAGAGGTCTGTAAATACTTATAAATAGAAGGCAATAAACTCTTTTTTAAGCTATTAGGGGCTCAATCATGGGGTAGAGGCACGTGTTTTCATAGATTTCTGTCGTTAGACGCTAGAAAATCCTTTTTGATTGTTCGGTTTAAAATTGGAGAAATGGGAAAATTCATTCAATCCATTTACAATCTCTGAAAATTTCAAATATTTTGAATTATCCGACCAATTATCCGGCCTACTTTGAACTCCTGTAGAAAAAAACATCTCTAAATTCTGATTTTAACGTTGAACAATGTTGCAAACAACAAGTTCACGAATTTTTTAAAAACATCGTGCGGCGTTTGCCTCTAAATTGGTACTAGGACCCAAAAACCACTTTTTTGCCTCGTCGAAGCACTTTTCACTCTTTTTGTGTTTTCCCAATTATAACCCATAGAACAGCCAATTTCCTGTGGTTTTCTTTTTTTAAGGGCTCGTCAGGGGCTTTTTCCAAATCGTACGCGCATAACCGTTGGCTGGAGCGGTGTTCCAGAAAATGATTTCAATTGGAATCAATTAATTTGCATACCGTCCATTTCCAACCCGAAAAGGCCCCTAATGGTCCCTTTAAGTCAAAACAATATTTAGATAGATGAGGTAGATGCATTATAGAAGGGGTGCCCAGAATTTGCCGTCCCTTTTGGCAGCAAAAGAGGTGGGGCTGCGGTGAGGGACTGAGGGACAGAGAGACGGACCTCAAATGTTTATGACACAGCCCTCGCGCTCCAATGTCCGATTAACCCAATTGATTGATTTCGCAGCTGCTGTAAAGATCCGCATAAAGCGAGCGCCGCAAACAAGCGAAGTTGAATGAGCGCCCTTTCGCTTTCTTGCATTCATAGCTTTTTGCATTCTATACGCCTTTCCGGCGAAAGTAATACACCTGGAGAAACGTTGGGACGCCAGGAAGAGAGCCTCAACCCCGCCACCGGGCTTAGCCGTTGGTTCCCGCAGGTACTACAAACCTTGATACGGGGGAAACTTTACTTTATAGTCTTCGCCAATGCTACTTCGACCAATTTCGCTCTTAGCTCTGTGCAAATGACACCAGACGCGAATTTGCGTACAAAAATCCCGTGGTTTAGGATAGGTACGCAATACTGCGTCAAGGTTACATTTGCGAATCCGCCAAGAAGTAAAATTGGCGAAGACTATACTTTACTTTCCGGCGAGATAACGTTACTTCAAAATATTGATATTTTCAATTTTAGTTTTAAAAATATTTAAAAAAATAATGTTTAACCAAAATTTTTCTTCCGTTCTTGTCATCAAATTTCTCTACTTATCCTCGTCCCTTTATTCTATTTTTTAAACTCATTTAAGTTGTTGTTTGTTATCTTTGTTATCAGTTCCTTATTGTTCGTTCTAACATGATTTGCATATTTCAGGTACATAAATTACCTCAACTACTTTAAAATTGCTGAAACCAAGGATGCTACACAAATTAAAAGAATTTTAAAAGGTACGTTATTGAATTTTATTTTAAGAGAAATTTCATTTCTACTCCTAATATAGAGTATTTTCAAACATTTTAAGCAGTATCGATTTTCCGCCCGAGTTACCGTAGGATTCATTTCAAATTAGGAGAAACGGTATTCAGTTTTTAATTTTTGCCAAACGATGTCAAAAACTCATTCTGAAACCCGATTTTGAAGCATTTGATACAGTATTGATTTTCAGTCTTGGGGTACGGTAGATGAGCCTCTTTTCAGAGGGAAAAGCTCGAAGAATTAACCGCACCTTACCTCAAACCCGTGTACGGACGAAGTCTCTTCACTCCGAAGGAACCGGACCACTCGGTGGAATCAAACTCCGACAAACGTTGGAAGATGTTCGGATTCCTCTTCGAATGCTGCGCAGCACCTATCCCAAAACTCACCGATCTAGGCACCGTACTGTTCGGCCTGGATCTCTAGGAAAAGGTGGGACAACGTACTGTTGGCATCCATATGGTAGAAGATGGCGAGAGGGACCCGCACATCCAAGTGTATCTGGAGACCCTCGAAGGGGCGAAATTCTCCTTCTCGATAGCCTCCAGACACAATTTCTTCCAGAACGACTGCCATATAGTCATTTTGAAACCTTTTAAACATTATCGATTTTTCACCCGGGTAACCGTTGGGTACTGTATTAATTTAAAATTTGGAAAAACGGCGTTATGCTTTGCTAAACGATTTCAAAAACGTTAACTAATTCTAAAATAAAACAATATTCACCTAAAAACTTCAAAATAGTATTTTAGCCCAAATACATGTTTTTGACGAAGTTTGAACAAAATCTTTTCTTGATTGTCGCCGGGGTACCCCTCCATTAGAGAAATCGCGTTCTATAAATATATAACCTCGAGCAGGCCAGTCTTAGGAAAATATAGATAGTCTTGGAATTAGCTCAATTTTGGTTTAAGAAATGATGAACATTATCGTTTTTTGATACAAGTTCGAGGCATTTGTACCAGTATTGATTTTTTGCCGCGGGGTATGGTAGATCAGCCTATAGTCTGTGTCCAAATAACAACAGCCCATTTGGCACCTTAAATTATTCTAGATATCTGGTCCCGCCGCGATTCGAGTAGATCAGAAAGGGCGCCAATTGCGGACGCGCGAGGGAGTGCGCTTTGATAGGAGTGCGCAGAGAAACCAGACAAAATAGCGTTCGAGCAATGTTTCTTTTTATATGCAATTATCAGGAAGGCCATTTGTTGTTCGGACACAGACTATAGGTTACTGTATTTTTTTCTAAAATTGGCGCAATTGAGAAAAAATGCGCACCGTTCGACTTCGTTTGGTCTGGGGACTCAGAAATAACTATTTTTAAAAGTTTGATTTTTGTGTGGTTCCACTCAAAGAACCGAAACAGAAAAAATACCGCTGAACACACCGTTTTTCTGCGCCTTTTGATGGCTTACTAAAACATATACACTAGTAGCCACTACGTATTCACTTTATCTAAATTTTTGAAACGTGATATTTTTTAAATTGATGTCACTGAATTTCAGAATAAAGAACTTCGACGAACTCACCGCTACCTACCTCCATTCAACCTTGGGCCGTACGATCTTCGCACCCAAGGAGCCGCACTTCTTTAACGAAGCCCACTTCGACCTCCGCTGGGGGATGCTTGGAGCTCTCTTCCACTGCTCCATGATCCCGAACACCAGGCTCACCGGCCTCGGAACTGTCCTCTTCGGAATGGACCTGGAAGAGAGAGAGAGTCCGCCAGAAGACCGTGGTCGTCCGTCTCGTGGATGAGTGGAGGGACCCCCATTTCCGGGTCTACATCGAGACCTTGGAGGGAACAAAAGTTTCGTTCTCCATGGCACCCGACACAACTTTACGTGTACAGACGTAAAGTGGCACCACAGCCTCGCCGAGGAGTTCTCCATGGTCCCGTACCGTAGAATCTCCGATGACGCTGTCGACATCCCGGAACAGTGGACCCGTCACCCACTCCTGGCTGTAGACTTCATCTTCATGAAGAGGCCAGTTAGGTACTCGTCAGCTTTGCCATGATGCTTGTTCATCCATAACGAAAGCTGGCCTCAACAGCTTGCACGAAACTGTTCGGAGCCGGCCCGCCGCAGAAGGACTTGATCGAGAACGCCCGAAAATACTCCAACAGCGAGCGATTCTCGGCCTGCCTGGATCCTCCCACTGTCCACGCTCTGGTTTGCTACGGATTCGAAGAAGAAAACCTCAGCCATAACGGAAGCCAACAGCCGGAGAATCCCCACCGATACCTGGAACCGGCACTGGACGTCTACCCTGACCAACATGGAGACGCACTCAACGAAAACACAGATGCTGAACGAGTCAGATACCTACGACCCCACCTCGAATAGGTAAACACAAAACACATCGCGCTTAATAACCAAAACTATTCAGAACAAACATCTCTCTTTCTACAACTTTTCTAGACCTCACAACTGCAAAATACAAGGTAGACTTAAAAACAGTAACAGATGGCAAACTTTTACACAATTTAGGCCATCTTCACACACGCAAACAACCAGTCCGCTTCTTCTGCCTTGCTCGATCTTTCCTACCTCTGTTGATCTACTTCAATCCTGCTTTACTTCACTTGCTTATAATTTGAATGAAAATGTTACTACAAGAAATGCCTCCTTTGACTACTTTAATCACACATATTTTCTTACTGGTTTTGGCTAGACAAAAAACAAAATTAACCTGATTCCACAAGGAATCCTGCAATGAACGGTAGAGACTATGAGAGATGGAGGCATGGCAGAGAGGCTGAGATAGAGATAGAGAGAGAGAGAGAGAGAGAGGCATGGAGAGACAAATACAAGGGACAGAGAGACAGAAAAGATTTCTCAAACTGATAAATTCCTGTTTTTACAGCTAGCCAGTGTAGAAGCGCCAGACGACGAGGGTGGCCGCCACGCAGACTTTGTTGTCCAAATTGTCCTATTTTTTATTTCTTTCCTCTTTTTTCGACGTATTTTTATAGTTATTTTACCGTTATCCGTAGTATTTTCAAAATACACTTTTCACAGAAACATTTCATTTCCCAAAATGAATTTGCCAAGCATTTTGGGCCGAATTAAACTTTGTATACCGTTTTTGGCTTTTTTCGTTATCTTCATGCTCATTTACTTAATTCATTTCAATTTTATAGGTACATAAATTACCTCGATTTATTTGTGAAAATTTCGCATTGTACCAAATGTTTGGAAACCAAGAGGACGGTTATTGTTGATTTGTGGAGTTCAGAATTTCAAGAGGTAAGATTTCAGGTAAAATTTCCCCTTGCATCAAAATTTATTTTTTAGGTTCCTGTAACAATAAGAGAAAGAATGCCAACAATCCGTCTCGGTGATTTTAGGAAAAGAGAACTCCCGTCAAAAAAATATTTTCCTACGCTTTCCGAGTTGTTTCTCTCAAAAGATATCGCGTCCCATTACGACCGTATCTTATCGAAATAGAAATCAAAACCATCCGTACTGTCCCTTTAAGAAAATTGTGTGTAAGATAATGTAAATAAACAATCAATTAGTGTAAACATTGTTCTCATGGTTCTAATAAGCCACGTCGCTCAATCGCTGCGGGACCTTTCTATTCTCATTTACAGATTTTCCCTATCCGAATTACGACGCCGTCTCTGTAAGATTCGAGCGGCTTTTAAACCACTGTTTTTTTTTTTGTAATTTTTTCAAGGAAAACTTCGATAGCACTAGAATTGGCCAAAACATTGGCCTATAGGACGTATAAATATTTTGAAACTTTTAGGTCAGTATCGATTTTTGACCTGGGTTGAGGTAGGGTCGAAAATGGTATTTTTTATTAGCTTACAGCTTACACCAAATCTAACCCACTTATAGGGAATTGTTTGTGTACTTTCGCAAGGGGCCAAAAAATCTTAAATAGTGGAAAACGCTTTGGAAAATGCAGTTTTTCGTTTATTTGACCTTATTTGGGCTGCAAATTGCTTTACGTTCAAAATATGAGCCATTTTGTTTGCATATTTTGCAATGCCAAAGTTCAAAAAAAACTGCGGGGCCATCATGATGAAAAACGACTTTGAAGATAAATTTTTTCCCTCAAATTGATCAGGCATACTTTCTCATTTGGTAGGTCAAAATTCAGCGCGATGCAGCAGCATCGTTAATAAAACTGTGTGAAATACCATGGAAATACACAATCAATCAGTGCAGATGTGGTTTTTTTCAAAAAAGAAAATTTAATGAACGGGATAACCTGGTCTTGCCACGGCATCTAATTGCCAGCCTTGGCATTTAGCAACGGCTTCTAATGGCAGCCGCTTTACGTCCGAAAGATGCCGAGATCGGCGGCGGGAACTTACTTTTTTGTTTCCTACTGTATTCAAAACTTATTTGTTGTTATGGAACTTCTCCGTTGGAAATAGACTATAGCTCAAAGGGCATGACAAACACACACTGCTCACTGAATCCTGGTTCCCTTCTTAACTTGGGAAACGTTGCCGCCACGTTCAAAGGGCACACTCAAAATATTTTCTTTCAATTACAGAGGGTAAACTTGGTTTTCAAAGCTTGTCTTTTCGAAGACGAAGTTTTTCTGAACATTTTCAAGTAAGAACATTTCCAATGACAACTTTTCAAAGGGTTTCGTATGATAATTGTATCGATTTTCCAAAATACTCCTATCCGTACCCCGGTTTTGCGCAATTTAGCTAACGGCGCCGGTCTATGTGGTATGCTAATGAATGTTTTCAAAATCTGAAACTGTTCCTTTGCGCAATAGAATGAACTAGCCTATTTCACTACTAAAGCCCTCAAATGGCTCAGTGGACCTGTAGTTTCCCTACAGTGCAAGTGTTTGGCATAGGATGGGGTCTTCATCTAGGAATGTTACTTCAAGTTCGATTTGTTTAATAGTGAGGGATCGTTCAATTGAATGTACACATTCAAATTATATGAAAACAAGCCAGTGAGCCGAAATCAGACTTATCGGATTGGGCTAACTAAGCGGGCCTGAAGTGAGCCGGGCTGATCAGGCTGATCAAGCAGGCTGATCAAGCAGTTTGTGTTTTGCCATAAGACTAGCCGTCATTAGAAACAGAAAAACATGTCGTCTAATAGACACAAAGAATTCACCCCCCGCAAGACGTGACAATCCTAGGATTTTTCAAACCAAAGCTAGTAGATTTTATCTTTTCAAGACACTATAGTCGCAAAGGCTATGACTGTAGACTCCTTATCAATCCGATTCGTCAAAAATCCTTTCCTTTTAAGGCAATCAGTTTCGTTGCGTGATAAGAAGTCGCTTCTGCAACCGCAACAGTCTGCTACTTTCCGAATGCTCGGGTTGTTTGCTCTTCTCTGGGCCTTCGGCTTAGTCTACGGAAGTTGTCCCTCCGGAACCCAATCTGACTCCACTTTTTCAAAGTAAAATAAATTTTTTTAAGGTCTTAAAGCCTTGAATTTAGATGTCTGAAGTTTGTCACTCAACCTGCGGCTTACCTCGTTGCTGAACAGGATTGTATCTCAAGCGGAGGACATCTTGTCTCGATCCAGAATGCATTCCAAAATAATGATCTGATTAGTTAGTAATTTCCATATGATTTTGTAACTGCTTTTCAGCTAATGCTCCTTCTGGAATGAAAACCCAGAATTTCTGGATCGGATATAACAAACTCATGTCTACTCAGTGGTCTTGGAGCGACAGTTCTGCCTCTTCGTTCAAAAACTGGCAAGGTGGCCAACCAGGAGAATCTTCTCCTCAGTGCGCGGTAGCACAACCTGCAGGTGGACTTTGGATGTGAGTTCACGCGCACACACGCACACACGCACACACGCACACACGCACACACGCACACACGCACACACGCACACACGCACACAATTTATGCTACAGACATTTTTGTAGCATAAATTTGCCAAAAAAATGTATGTATAAAAAACTACTTTCATCCTTCGAAAAGAGACTAAAAAGTGCCATAGGTAAAGAAAAATGTAAGCAAAGCAAAATTCCTGGGGTGGATTCGAACCGGGGTCGTATCCACTTTGCTACGGAACCGTTTTTGCACAGTCGGCAGTTTGGCGCCCCATGTGGCCTATTGGTACAGTTCTCGCTTGCTACTCTCGCGATCCGGGTTCCAATCCACTCTGCGATATTACGTTTTCTCTACTTCATAGTAATTTTATAGTCGTTTTAGCTAACGTTTAGTCAATTCTGAAGCAAAATATGCTATGAAACGTACTTTTTAGCATTTTGTTTTAGGACAGACAACTGTGGTTTCTCTCACCCGTACATATGCGCCCTTCCAGCCAATACCACTCCCGCTCGTAAGATTATTTAAAATTTATAATACAAATAAAATCACTTTAGCTATGGCTGTAGAATACTGCCCGGAAAGTTGGACCATCTTTAAGGGATTCTGCTACAAGGTTTGTTTTTCTTAAATTCAAGTATACCTGAGTTCCCTTCAGAATTTCGTTTCCTATCAGACCTTTGATAACGCCAGGCAATCTTGCCAGAACCACGACGCTGATTTGGCTTCCGTTCACAGCGACGCAGAAAATTCATTCTTAACCGGTAAGGTATTTTTCTATCGAATTTTTTCATACATCTGGTGTTTTAGACCTGTCAACGACCGGTCTTGCTCAAGACTGGAACCATATGACTTGGATTGGACTGACTTTGGGCAATTATGGATGGGAATGGAGTGACGGAACATCGGTATAATTTTGGTTTTTAAGAATAGAAAGTTAAATTCTTGCTACATTGCAGTAGGGGTGTGATTCTCATCCGAGGAGAGGGCAAATAGCGAGGGAGGAGAGAAAAAGTCGCTTATTCGGTTTATGAATCAGAGATTTCCATAATTTGCTTGATCAACGGAATTTTTAAAAATAATTATTAAAAACAAATTTTTTTTTTGAATGGATTTATTTCGGTTTATGAATCAGAGCTTTCCATAATTTGCTTGATTTAATATACATAATTTCGTTTTTAATATACATTTAATTTTTTCACGCTAATGAACCTTTTATGTACGAAAATTGTAAGAGTTTTAATATTTTTTTTTGGATTTATTGACAAACTTCGGTAAATCTAGAAAAATCATTTGTTTTGTATAAACTCTTAAAACCTTGAAAACTTGGTTTGAAAGGAGTTTTGGAGTTTTCGAAAAAAGATTAAAAAAAGTAAACAAATCCAGATCGAATTTGTAAAAAAATAAAAAAACGTTTATTTGGTCTGAAAACACTATTTTGAAGCGTTTGGCCCAGTATTGATTTTTGGTTCCGGGTTACGATAGGTCGTCGTAGGTTACTGTAGTTTAGCTCAAAATAGTCTGAATGAAGCGAAACACGTATCAATCATTTTAATTTGGTGTGTGGACTAATTGTTGTTTTTACCGCCGTCAGACATAACCTCGTTGAGCAAAGTTAGAGTTTTTTGAAAGCAAAAATTTTAGGGGTTTTCAACTTTTTCACTTTGAAAGAGCAAAATGGGAGCAAAATCACTCTTTTCTTTAAATTCTACGCAGAATTTGCTACAAAATACGTTTTTGAAAAAAATGAAATTTCGAGGCCCATTGTGTTCAAAGGATGCGGAAAATCTGGGCGCGAGGCTGTTTATACGAACTTTTTCCATTTCGCTAGAAATAGAGCAGTTTTTATTGTATGAATGAACCCCGAATTCAAAACTTATATTGTAGCAAATTCTGCGTAGAATTTCAAGAAAACATTGGTTTTGCTTTCATTTTGTTCTTTAAAAGTGTAAAGTCGAAAACCCACAAAAAAGTTGCAATTTTTGCTTTCAAAAATTCTAACTTTGCTCAACGTGGTTATTTCTGACGGCGGCAAAACAACAATTAGTCCACACACCAAAATATAAGGATTGATATGCGTTTCGCTTCATTTGGACTATTTTGAGCTTAACTACAGTAACCTAGGACGACCTACCGTAACCCGGAACCAAAAATCAATACTGGGCCAAACGCTTCAAAAAAGTGTTTTCAGACCAATGAAACGTTTTTAACAAAGTTTGAGCAAAATCCAAGACATCGTGTCGCACGACTATTCCAAAACTGGAGAAATCGCGTCTTAATGTGGATATGTTTTGCATATTCAAACATAATTTCACTTTTTGTAGTTTTCGGGATGCCGTTCGGAAGAAAAATTTTTGACATCAGTGTTCCAGTTCCTTCTTGTCTTTTCGTCTGAATCAAAATGCAAAATATTGAATAGTTAGAGTCTATTTAGACAAAAGACAAAATAACTAGTTTTCAGACCGATTACATCCGCTGGGGCCATGGACAGCCTGATGGAAAAGGGAAAGAACAGTGTGTGGAGGTTGTTTTAACCAAAACAAAAGCAAACATGTTTTATTTAGTTAATATCTGATGAATGTAGCATTTGGGGACAAAGTAACTACCGCACCTACTGGAATGACAAGGGCTGCTCGACTTCCATGAGATCCTTCATCTGTAAGAAACGCGCTCTCCACAATTAGAAAAATAACTGGTTTTGTTGTTTTAGGTTGTTTTTATAGTAATTAAAATTGATTCTGTTGAATCTGCTGAAATTGAGCTCACGCACAAAAACTTACATCTTTCTGTCCAAAACATGAAAATCACACAAATTCAATTTTCTTGGGAATGGGTGCCATATAATACTGCTTGTATTCCACAAAAGGCGAAGTACAACCGTGGCTGCAAATAAGTTTAAAATTGCAATGGTAAAATTTTGGGTTGCGGTTCCTAGCTGTGGGATGTGTTGCGGTCACCGGCGCGGAACCCCGACGACCTGATTTTTACTCGAACCGGATGATATCAAAATATGTCATTGTAGTGGTTTTTGTGCCGAATAACAGATTTTCCCAAAGACTTGGTTGTGTTATTGTCTACTGTTTATGATATTAAATTATCTAATGCCAAATATATCCATCCAAGCTCGACTGGCGAGGAGTAAATGACGCTTAACCCGTCGCCGATCAGATTAGGAAAAACAGTCAGAATATTAAACACGAAAACCAAATTTATGGTATCAATTGATAGCAAGTTCGCCTTGGAGAAGCCTTTACTCTTCTGTCAGGCCAGTGATACACAAACGGCGCAGTCAATTCGCGGAGGTACTTCAAGGCTTCTGAATCTGTTGGGGCTTCCATAAATCTCTCAATATATTTTTGTAAAGGTCTAAACGGGCAGATGTAGCTCCGAACTGCTTCAAAAAGAGTGGCTCGGGAGTATTTTTCAATAAATATTACTTCAATTGCACCCTGAAAACTACTTTGTTTTGAAATATTTTTGAACCACTCACTAACATTGGCATCTACGAAAATTATCTTTCCAGATGTTTTGAAAGGAACGGTGTAGAAAATCAAGCGATCCTGAAGCTCATATGGATCGGCCACTCACTCACTCACACACTCACTCACTCACTCACTCATTCACTCACTCACTCACTCACTCGCTCACTCACTCACTCACTCACTCACTCACTCACTCACTCACTCACTCGCTCACTCACTCATTCACTCACTCACTCACTCACTCGCTCACTCACTCACTCACTCACTCACTCACTCACTCACTCGCTCACTCACTCACTCACTCACTCACTCACTCACTCACTCACTCACTCACTCACTCACTCACTCACTCACTCACTCACTCATTCACTCACTCACTCACTCACTCACTCACTCACTCACTCACTCATTCACTCACTCACTCACTCACTCGCTCACTCACTCACTCACTCACTCACTCACTCACTCACTCACTCGCTCACTCACTCACTCACTCACTCACTCACTCACTCACTCACTCACTCACTCACTCACTCACTCACTCACTCACTCACTCATTCACTCACTCACTCACTCACTCACTCACTCACTCACTCGCTCACTCACTCACTCACTCACTCACTCACTCACTCACTCACTCACTCACTCACTCACTCACTCACTCACTCACTCACTCACTCACTCACTCACTCACTCACTCACTCACTCACTCACTCACTCACTCACTCACTCACTCACTCACTCACTCACTCACTCACTCACTCACTCACTCACTCACTCACTCACTCACTCACTCACTCACTCACTCACTCACTCACTCATTCACTCACTCACTCACTCACTCACTCACTCACTCACTCGCTCACTCACTCACTCACTCACTCACTCACTCACTCACTCACTCACTCACTCACTCACTCGCTCACTCACTCACTCACTCACTCACTCACTCACTCACTCACTCACTCACTCACTCACTCACTCACTCACTCACTCACTCACTCCTTACCGTATCGCCTGTGGAAAGTGGAAAATCATAAAGGCGTGTTGCACCCAAAGGCAAGAATGCTTGTCCAGAATCACTAATACGTCGAATTCTCAATATTTTTCGCGCAAGGCTTCTTTTTCTTTCTTTCATTGCCTGAATTGAAATTTACTACATGAACAATGAAATTTCCAATGAATAAAAAAGAAATCTTTACCTTAATAATTTTTTCCACAAAAGATGGTGTGGGATCTTCTTCCCCTCGTTTTACATTAATACTCAAAGTGAGCGTTTCAAGATTTCCCAAAAGAGGGAGACAATCGTCAACTTTCAATCGGCATGCTTCTCTTCCGAGACTTTCCCAAGTCAGTTCTTTGCATTTCTAAAAAGGAGATTTATAAATAATAAGTTAGAACTCTCGATTTCGCAGAGTTTATTATGAGTCCCAAATCAACCCTACAAATCACTAACCTTAAGAAAATTTCTTGTTATGTCCCCAATTTCGAAATCATATTATCGCAGTTTTGTGAATTTCACTACTGGTAGCAACTCAAGACAGGAAGAAACAGCACAAAGCCAGGTGACATCGAAGCGCTGTGGCTCCAGAAATCGGATCACTGATCGATCGGAATTGTTGTAATCGGTGATGTGACACTGAAAGATATTTATTATTTCTGCCTCTGCCTCTGCCTCTGCCTCTGCCTCTGCCTCTGCCTCTGCCTCTGCCTCTGCCTCTGCCTCTGCCTCTGCCTCTGCCTCTGCCTCTGCCTCTGCCTCTGCCTCTGCCTCTGCCTCTGCCTCTGCCTCTGCCTATGCCTCTGCCTCTGCCTCTGCCTCTGCCTCTGCCTCTGCCTCTGCCTCTGCCTCTGCCTCTGCCTCTGCCTCTGCCTCTGCCTCTGCCTCTGCCTCTGCCTCTGCCTCTGCCTCTGCCTCTGCCTCTGCCTCTGCCTCTGCCTCTCTTGTACTCTCTCTTTTTCTCTCTTTTTCTCACAACTCACAAGGTGTAGCATTCCAATTGGAATTGCCGATATTTGAGTGTAAATATCAGTGATTTCCACTTTCGGACGCCACATTTTCTTGTAGAAATTAATAATAAAGTCAGTTCTTCCAAAATCGAATTCCCCTTTACGTTTTTCATAATTATCCAAATTGATGATAAAAATCCTCAGGTCATTGTTTGATCTGTTCAATTCCATCCCAAGAAACAGCCGACTGTCCCGTTTTCTTCTGTTGAGGTGAAAACGGTTCTCCTCGGCAAACTTATCCATAGTTTTGCAGAGTTTGAGAAGGTACATAAAAACAGATTTTTTTTAGCATTTTAATAAAATTCAAACTTGCATTGCGCAGAATTCTTAATTGTTGGTGTATACTTCTCGCCCATAGACCTTGACCGGAAGTATAAAGAACCTGCGAATCTAAGCTAATTAGCGTGAACATTGACAGATTTACAAGTTCACATTTTTGCATAAATGTCCATTGTTTATGATTGAAAACTATGCTAATGCCTAATATTTCCGGTCAAGCTCTATGGGCGAGTAGTATAGTGGAATTTGGAGAAACGGGAGCTTATACTTGTTTTCCGTCAATACCTATAACGCAACTGGTTTTTATCGTTTTGTAGCCCCCTGCCTTACCTTACTTTACCTTAACATAGCTTTAACCTTACATTACCTTAGCTTTAGCATTATCTTAGCTAAAACCTGTCCCTTCCTTAGCACTTACCTTACCTAGTGCTCTAGCGTTGCCCCCACCTAACCTCTAACCTTAACCCTCCTTAGCTCTTACGTTACCTTACATTACATTAGCTCTAACCTTACTTTAACTTAGCTCTAACCTTGACTTACTTTAGCTCTAACCTCACTATTCCTTAGCTTTAGCCTTACCTCTAACATTGCCTCGCCTCCGCTCTAGCCTTACCGTTACCTAACATTACCCCTCAATATGCAATATACCTTATTTTGCTCTTTTGCACCACTCTCTCTTTCTCTTTCTATCTCTCTCTCTCTCTCTCTCTCTCTCTCTCTCTCTCGCTCTGTCCTCTCAACATACGTTTTCTTCATCTTGTTCCTTTATTTCTCCTTGGTTAATACGCAACTGATTTCTGCTTTGTTCTTGAGCACCATAGTACAATTGAACAACCTATAATTATAGTTTTTAGATTTAGATGTTCGAACTACTTACTGATTCAATTTTTTTCAAATATTCCATCTCACTTTTTCAAATATTCCATCGAACAATATCCTCCAAGGACGTTCCTTCAATAGCTTGGCGTCTGAAAGTGACCGAATTGTTTTTCTTTAAATCTTAATTCTTTTCACACTTACAATCGAATTCTTGCTGCTTCACGAGTTTCTTCGGCTAAGAAATATGGAACCTCTTCTTCAAAACATATTTCGTCCATGTTTTACCTCAAATATGCTTATCGCAATTTGAAAATGAAGAAAGGTGAATATAAATGAAAAATCAATACAAAAAGCGGCCCACGCAACGTCGCAAAGTGAAAAAGCGATCTTCAATTTCAAATTTACCGCGTTTGTTGACATATCTAAAAAGACCGCCAAAATGTTTGTCGTTTTAGTAGAAGCAAAAGTTCAAAGTAATTAAGGCTTCGACCAGCGGTTAAGGTTAGGAGAGAGTACGTGGGGATGGAACCCATTGTTAATGGAACATCGTGTCCATAGCACAGCAAAGGTGGTTCAAATTATTAAATCCATCGCTAGATTGATCGCTAGATTTATCTCTCATAGAAAGTATAATTCACATTGAATGTGCAATGCTCACCGGCCTGTTTTTTTAAACGCACAGAGAAAACCCGTTCAATATCACACACTGGGAGATAGAATAATTGTTGCTAATGTGGGAGTTATTTTCAAATGGAAGATTTTCTTAGCTTTCGAGAAAAAGACTGGCACTTTAGATTAAAGAAATTTCATCAATTTTAAGAGGAAGTAGCTCTTCAATTTCTTCTGTTTGTCAGAGTATTCAGTAAAGCTGCAACACTTGCAAGCTATAGGCAAACCCTGTAATGTAAAAATAATAAATGTATTGAATAAATTATCAATACATGAAGGTAGCAAAGAAGACAGTTGAATACGAGACAAATGGTGGAAGAATTTGTGAAACAACTGAAAGGAACATTAAAATAGTCTAAAATTGCTCAATTGTTTCACAGTATAAACGTCGAACCTTAAGTCCCAAACTGATTGAAATTTTTGAGTAAACTTTCATTGTCGCATTGCTGTAGTTTGATGTTGACAATTGCAGAACTTCAATGAAGCAAGTAAGAGTGACGATAGCGTAAATTAAAGCACCATACTCATTCAGAAAATCGAATTTCTGACAATTGAACAAAAAAATGTCTTCTTTGTAGTTTTTTCAGAAAATTTCAAAACTGCAGTTGAGTGGAACGAAATAAAAGCAAAACTCCAACAACATTTCAATGCAGCAGAAGAACAGAGTTACATTGAATGCAATTCCGAGAAGAATACTGCCTGTCATCGTTTTTCTGAAATAATATCTAGTACCATTTTCATGTAAATCAAACCCGGTGAATACACTCATCCACAAAATTGATGTCAATGCGGCGCTACAGAAAGATAGTACCTTGCACCACCTTTGAAGGCCTGGAAGAATGAATGCAGTGAGATCGGCAAGGTTGGTACAAACTGCATTGACTTGCGAAAGTAACGCTTTTGTTGCATCAGAAGCAGTGCCAAGTCCAACATAAAGATGGAAAAGAGAACACTTTCTTCTCGTGCAAATTCAGAAAACACATAGGGCAGTAGATAGGATGAAGACGAGGTATGGGGGAATGCAACGTTCAGGAAACGTGCCAAAGTAATTGAACAAATTCAACAGACAGTGACGCATTGCTACTGAATTTATCTGTCTCCACTCTCGGTTGTGAACTGGTAAAGTAGTAGTTGTGGGCTTTATATTTAAGTGACAACCCATAAAAAAGAAATACAGATTAAAGTTAGTCACGCTAACACTTTGTGTGTTTATGGGTTAACACATCAAGTGTGTAGGCTTTGGTTTCGATTTTCGCGTGTAGACTGACGGGAAACTTAAAGTATTGTATTCAAGAAATAAACAAAAAATTATACATGAAGTGTATGCTAAAAATCTGTGACAGAACCATCAAGGGCCGTTTGCACGTTTATTTTATTTGATAAGGCACATCTAAATTTTTATGGTTTTAAGCCAAAGGGTCATACGTAGAGCCGATAGCGGTGTTTACAGAAAAGTGTGCGCAAATCGGCAACTTTGTCAAAATTCTTTGTGGAAATTCAAACAGATCTTGCTTTAATTTTAGCTTTAAAAGTGTATTTTAATAGGTTTCAGCTTTTTATCCTATTTAAAATAATCACATGTTAGATAATTGCCGTAAAATATATTGTAAAAGTTAAAAATACGCTACTGGTTTCCTCCTTGCCGCCAAATAAAGCCACAACTCTTTACCTCGGGAAGGGTCCTAGGGGTCATCCAAAGATTCCAAACAAGCCATACTTCATTTGAACACTTTCGTAAATTTGTCATGTGCGGTCGGACTAGCACAGACAAAAATGCGTCGTTCTCGGCAATGCGTGACATTCGGCAAAAATCAAAGTGCGTGTCATTATACCGATCCGATTTTCTATCGAATAAAGTATAGCTCGTCGGAAATATCCTGATGACCTCTGGGATCCTTTCCAGGTAAGAGCCGAAGCCTCGGTAACGAAAATCGCAATTGTCAGCATTGCAAAGTTGGTTTTTATTACGCAGGGGTACTATAATCAGAAAAAAGACTCTGACGATCTCTTTAAAAAATTAGGGTAGTCTTAAAGTGCTGCCGCTTTTGAAATATCGAAAACTTGGATAAGTTTGGGTTGTTTCCTCTAGAAGCTTATCTTACCTACAGGTTGGGAAGTATCAAAGTTCAGTTTTCAAAGTTTTGCTTTTATATTTTTGTTGTGAGTTATCATATGATATTCAGTGTTTCAGGCAACTCAAGCAGCATGTGATTAGTAACTTCAACTCTTATTCTGTTTAGTGGTTAGGGGATCCGCATGAACATGACATACATGACATGGAGGTCCCTGACCTCGTCTCCGCCTCTAAAAAAATAAGGAAATATTCGAAAACTGCTTTTTAACACGCAATTTTCATTTCAAATTTCATTAAATAATACGCCTGGAGAAACGTTGGCACGCCAGGAAGAGAGCCTCAACCCCACCACCGGGCTTAGCCGTTGGTTCCCGCAGGTACTACAAACCTTGATACGGGGGAAACTTTGCTTTACTTTACTTTACTTTCATTTCAAAAATTCATTTTATAAAAACAACCCAAACAGTTTCACACGTTGGAAGATGGAGTGATTGTTGCCACAGTTGGGGTGACTTTTGAACGCAAAATCTTCTTAGCTTTCGAGTATGCAATTTGCACTTTTGAGTAAATGAATTGTAGCACTTTAAAATGGATGAAACTCTTCAATCGTTTCCAGAGCGGAGAATACAATTTGTTGCACATCCAAATGTTGATCCCAGTGTTCAGTAGGATAACCGCGCTGTCAACAGACACGCAAATCCTGCAATTCTTTGCATAATTTGTTTTGAATGCTCATACTGTCCGATTAGGTACGAAGTTTCTATTGCATCAAGCCCTGTGATAGAAATGAAGAGCGGGTTGACAACTTGTGATACCGCTGAGATGAAAACCAGAATCGTCTGAAAAAGGTTTTTTATGTACTTTAAAAACCTCACTTTTATTCCCAAAGCGATTGCAGTTTTGGAGTAAGCTTTTAAAGTAATATCGCTGTAATTTGATACTGATAACCTCCAAACATTCAAGAAACAGGTAATTGTGACAATAGAGTATATGATAGCAGCATATCCATTTAGAAGGTCGTTTCCCTGAAAAAGTAACAATAGCAGTCTTAATTAGTATTTAATTCACGGAAATGTAAACATATAATGGTACTTTAAAGCAGCAGTTATGAGGAAAGGGGGAAAAGCAGAATTCCAACAACGTTGCCACACAGCAGAAAAATCCCGTTACATGGAAGATCACTCCAAGTAGAATACGACTTGTCATTGATGTTCTGAAAAAAATTACCTCCATTAGCATTTGAAGGTAAATTCAAACCTAGTGAATAAATCTCTCCAAACAACAGCTATCAGAGCATTACTTGCGTAGGATAGTGTTCTGAACCATTTTTGGAGCGCAGAAAGGATGAATGCAGTCCGAGAATGAATTCATAACAAACAAGATTGATAGATATCAGCAATGAGTCGATTGCTTCGCAAGCACAGCACACTCCAACCATGAAGTGAATCGGAGAACATTTTCTTCTCATACATGCGAGAAACACACAGAAGGCAGTAGACACAATGAAGACAATGATTCGGGGAAATAAAAATTCAGGCTTATAGCGAATGTAGTCTAACAAGTTTGTAAGACAGTGGTGCATTGTTAATGCATACAACTGGCTCCACGCTCGGTGGTAGAGTGGGAGTGAGGCTTATAAACACATGGCCATAAAAAGAAACAACAATTTAATGTTAGTCACGCTAACGTCTTTTATTTTATGGGAAAATACATCGAGTTAGGTTTTACTGCTTGTACAGACTATAATTTTATCTCACTTAAATGCAGAGGCCAGAAAAATGAAAATGGACCTGTCCATAGCATAAAGTAGGCAAGAGAGGAAAAATGAAAATGGATCTGTTCATAGCGTAAAGTAGGCATTTTCAATGGTCAAATGCAGAGAGTTTGATGATTAACATGGACAGGTCCCCCTCTTCATTTTACGTAGGCGATTTTTTTCAAAGTGGTCCAATCTGGCTGAATTTTTGTATATAAACTACGTTGGACCCTTAAAGCTGTCGCCAAAATGAAATCCTATCACAGAAAGAAAACATTTTAAGGGTAAAAAATGTTTTCTTTCAACAGAAAGAAAACATTTTATAGGTAAAAAATGTTTTCTTTCAACAGAAAGAAAACATTTTGTAAGTATAAAATGTTTTTATTCCACAGAAAGAAAACATTTTGTAAGTATAAAATGTTTTCTTTCCACAGAAAGAAAACATTTTGTAAGTATAAAATGTTTTCTTTCCACAGAAAGAAAACATTTTGTAAGTATAAAATGTTTTCTTTCCACAGAAAGAAAACATTTTGTAAGTATAAAATGTTTTCTTTCCACAGAAAGAAAACATTTTATAGGTAAAAAATGTTTTCTTTCAACAGAAAGAAAACATTTTGTAAGTATAAAATGTTTTCTTTCCACAGAAAGAAAACATTTTGTAAGTATAAAATGTTTTTATTCCACAGAAAGAAAACATTTTGTAAGTATAAAATGTTTTCTTTCCACAGAAAGAAAACATTTTGTAAGTATAAAATGTTTTCTTTCCACAGAAAGAAAACATTTTGTAAGTATAAAATGTTTTCTTTCCACAGAAAGAAAACATTTTGTAAGTATAAAATGTTTTCTTTCCACAGAAAGAAAACATTTTGTAAGTATAAAATGTTTTCTTTCCACAGAAAGAAAACATTTTGTAAGTATAAAATGTTTTCTTTCCACAGAAAGAAAACATTTTGTAAGTATAAAATGTTTTCTTTCCACAGAAAGAAAACATTTTATAGGTAAAAAATGTTTTCTTTCAACAGAAAGAAAACATTTTGTAAGTATAAAATGTTTTCTTTCCACAGAAAGAAAACATTTTGTAAGTATAAAATGTTTTCTTTCCACAGAAAGAAAACATTTTGTAAGTATAAAATGTTTTCTTTCCACAGAAAGAAAACATTTTGTAAGTATAAAATGTTTTCTTTCCACAGAAAGAAAACATTTTATTGATGCTCCTTATAAATGAAAAGGTTTTTAATTTTCCTCCATCTTTTGGCATTCTCTCTCTTACTCTGGCACTTTTTTTTAGTCTTTTTCACATTCTTTTTCAAATCATGCTTGTATATTGACATTCCCTTTAAATGAATAGCTTTTCAATTATGACCCCAAGTTGTTGCATTCATAAATTCCCATTTACTGGGAGCCGAACCGAGCGTGGTGGCTTTTCTACGCAAGGCGGCATACTAGGCGTGGGGGACTTGATTGAAGGGTTCGATTGATTTTACTACCAAGTGTTTTTTTTAACCTTTGTTCGTAATTGGAAGAACCTGTTTTAAATGTTCAAAAGCTAACTGTAAAGAAAGCGTTTAGGAAACCCAAGCGATAAAACGCGTGCGCTTTCTTTGTTAAATCACAATCGATTTTTACAGCGCCCATTAAAACTGTTAACAAAATTAAAGACGAATATTTTTAATAAGTTTTTTTTAATTCCACGTAACATTTCAGGTAATTTTCAAGTATGCTGACCTTGGACCGTTCTCCCGCTGAACTACCTTACTTTCTGGCAGAAGAAGTTCGCCAGGCTGCATTCGATCGAATGTAAGTATTTTTTCGGCGGTTTTTTGTTCCATTATAAATTTTGAATAGGCGAGCTGCGATAGCTGAGACCACCCTGGACGAGATCGCGCAATATTTTGACGTGAGGGCTCTAAAAAGTGGAAGTGAGGACGAATATTTGGGAAAAATTGACAAGGTATCTATAAACTGAAAGATTTTGAGCCGTTTTTGCCAGGTGGTCAAATTGTTCCGGGACATTCATGCGGAGGCAGAAGAGAAGAAAAAGAAACCCGAGGCAGTGGTTGAAGAGGTAAGTACGTGAGAGCGTGAGAGCGTGAGAGAGTGTGAACGTGTAAACGCGCGAACCCGTGTGCGTGTGTGCGTGTGTGCGTGTGTGCGTGTGTGCGTGTGTGCGTGTGCGTGTGCGTGTGCGTGTTCAAATACACATTTTTCAGGATATATATTTTTCCTATACCGCGCCTTCACCGAGATCCAAGCTCTCCCTCCACCGCCTGCCCAGAAAATGCTTCCTGAAGGTAATGCAATGCGTAAGTTCATACCTCATTTCATTTTTTTTTCAATTTTTTTGCAGATGACTACAAAATCTCTCTGCCGACTGCGTCAAACCTCCAAAACAATGAATTTCATTGTCGAACAAGATCGATTTCTGCTCAGCAAACCAACAGCGGGTTCACCTTGGCTTCTCAGTTATTCTGACCGTGAATTTCACATTTACAATCTGAGCAAATTCAAATGTAAAAGCGAAATTGAGCTTGGAAGGTTGGATTTTGAGCTGTATTGGGGAATTTATCATTACGATAAGAAGGTGGCAATCAAGGATCCGTCAAAGCAACTATCGGCTGTGCCTATTTGGTGAATGAGCATTGTGAGTTCAAAGAGATACAGCAAGATGGAGAAGTATTTTTAGGACGACAGTTTCACAGAGCATTTGAACAAGAAAACTTTTCTAAGGATCTTTGGAAATCTTCAACTTGACGTGATCTGGCTTACTACCAATTGTTCTTACACATCTGAAGTGATGTCTGTCGTGAAATGTCAAAAACTTCGCCATATGGATCTTGGAAATTTTTCTAGCCTGGGAAACTGGAATTATGAAAATCTTAAGGTTTGTTCTTTTACTTGGTAGTTGTTTTGGCTTTGGGTTAACAATGTCAAAATAGGGTGCTTAGCTGAAATCTCTGGTACAGGGGACAGTATTCCGTGGAAAGCGTGGGTGATGTGAAACCGTAGGGGAGGTAGAAAAACTGCACTTGCCCGATTACGCTGCATCTCCGGAATCAATCCAACAGGTTGCATCGTCACGTATGCCTTTAGATCCTCCAATGATTGACTCTCCACCCCGTGAGACCAATTATCTTCCCACGAGACTTGTAAACAGTGTGATCTGTGAGAACGCTTACGATTTTTCCAGTTTGCACCTTTTTACTATGTATGCGTGAGCACACAGAGGAGTGTGGCGGGACTTATGCACCTGTTTAGCGCCTATATTTTGTGTCAATAGATAAGTTTGAAACACAGTAGGAAACAAACGAAACGAAGTACCCGCCGCCGAGCTTGAAACATTGCGGACGTAAAACGGCCACCATTGGGAACCCTGGCCAAATGCCAAGGGTGGCAATTGGCTAACGCGGCGGGATCAGGCCACCCCGTCCTAACAAAAAAAACCGTGGGCGCAAGTATCTGAATCACATGTCCCAGTTAAGAACCTTGTTTACCCAAGCCTTCCCTGTATCGTCGTGTAGACGTTTTTCAGATTTGTCGTGAACTAATGTGAAAAAGCAGTCACTTTTGCCGTTTGACAGCCGAAGAATGCCTGCCTCTCCTGTTACAGTTGGAGACCCTTTCGGTTGATTTCTGGGTGGAGGATGACGATAACAATCACAATATGAACTGGTTCACCTTTCTGGATAAAATTTTAAAGGTGACCCTCTCTCTCTCTCTCTCATTCTCTCTCACTCTCATTTTTTATCGCTCTTCGCTCTCTATCTCTCTCTCTCTCTCTCTCTCTCTCTCTGAATTTCTCTAAATCTTTATCTCTCAAGTTCTCTCACTTGCTAACCATTTTTTACAGATAGTAAAAGTAAGCGAAACGAAACCGATGTTTAAAAAGATTAGAATGACTCGTCCGTGCGACCACGGAATGCCTTTGCCTATGATGCCTATGTCTCTTTACGGATTTTCAACTTCTACAGAAGAAATGGTAAGTAGAGTCTAGAAAAAAGAGCGTAAGTCCGTCCGTTCGTCCGTTAGCCCTTGTATCCGTGAGTACGTGAGTTCATGTGTCCGTGAGTGTGTGAGTCCGTGAGTCCGTGAGTCCGTGTATCGGTGTATCCGTGAGCACGTGAGCACGTGAGTCCGTGCGTCCGTGCATCTGTGAGCCCGTGAGCCCATGTATCTGTTAGTCCGTGTGCCCGTGAGTCCGTGATGATGTGTGTCCGTGTGTCTGTGAGTGCGTGAGTCCGTGAGTCCGTGATTCCGTTAGTTCGCGAGTCCAGATATTTCCATCATTCTCCTCAATCCCCTCTTTTCAGTTAATGCTGGAATTCCATACCTTAAAATATCGCCACGGAATGATCATATTTGTTGATCAAAAATTCAATAAAGTAGGTTTATTTAATTATTAAGTTTTCACTTTTTCAGGAATCGTTGAACGTTATTTTTGTGGAAAACTCTCGCTCCGCTATTTTCGATGCAGTTTGGCCGTACTTCTGTCCTTTCAAACCTGTGGAAAAAGTCATTGAAAACTTCATGAAGACCTCTACGGCTTCAGACGCTTTGAAGTACCTTCATGAAGTCACATCGCCGTTTGTAGAAATCGGAAATATGAAATCTTTTCCGAAGAAGTTCGAATTCCAATTGATGTGATTACAATGCGTTGTGGAAAATAAACTTTCGCTGTTTTTCAAACATGTCATTTACAAAAAAAAATATTTATCTTGGAACCAGTATCAACTTTTACATATAGTCGTCGCCAATGCTACATAGCCCAATTTTGCTGTTAGCATGTGCAAACGACACCAGACGCGAATTTGCGTACGGAAATCCTGTGTTTTAAGATACGTACGCAATACTGCGTCAGGGTTACATTTGCGAATCGGTCGAGAAGTAAATTTGGCGAAGACTATGCACTACACAAAGGGTGAGACAGCTCGGGTTGCCAGTTTACTTAAAGAAAAATTTGCTTATTTAGGCGCGAGCCAATTTTCCAACCATAAAAAATTCGATGTTGTAACCAGAAGTAACAATAGTTTTCATCCTTTGCAAAAACATCGCGGCAAACTTGCAAAAAAATCCGAAATATTTTTTTGAAAATCAATTAAATCATACGATAATTAACCAAAATCAATCAATAGCCATCCTATCTAGCACCACAAATCGATGCTTCGATTATCGAACGATGACGTCATTATCGATTGATGACGTCACGTGACCTTAAAAAGAACTAGTGAGCGACTTACTATCTCTCTCTTAAGGTAGTAAGATATGCGTTTGGGTGAAAATAATTTTACAAAATCGATTCCCAAAAATGTGTATTGAAGTTCAATTACTTCGAACTTCTAATGAAGTATTTTGCACCAACTTTTTTGAAAATGGTACAACCGCTTGCTTAGTTAAAAAGCAAACGTTAAAAAGCAAAGTTAAACGCAAACGCGAAAGTGAAAAACGACAACGCTTTTACTGCTGACCGCTTCAAAAACTATTGTTCATTTACATTCAACAGATATACATTTACGACGCAATTTTCACAAATATGAACTAAATTTTAATACACCATAACCATTTTTTTAATCTCTCGGCATTTTCTTTTTTACATCGCTATTCGAACCAACACGACTTTCAGGTAATTTTCAAGTATGCTGGCCTTCGACCGTTCACCCGCTGAACTACCGTACTTTCTGGCTAAAGAAGTTCACCAAGCTGCCGTCGATCGAATGTAAGTTTTTTTTCTTGTTTAGTACGTTTCTAGTTTTCCTTTCGCTTGAAAATACATTTTAAACGTTTAAAAGTTTAATTATTGATTTAAAAAAAAAGGATGAAAACAGTTATATTTTTGTTAAAGGTCCAATTCTGAGCAACATTTTCAGGCGAGCTGCTATAGCCAAGGCCACCCTGGAGGAAATTGTGCAATACTATGACTTGAGGGCTCTGAAAAGTGGAAGTGAGGAAGAATTTTTGGGGAAAATTGAAAAGGTAACCCTTAAAAATATATCCATTGAAGTCATTCTTATTAGGTGCTTAAACTGTTTCGCGATATTCATGTGGAGGCTACAACAAAAAAGGAGAAACAGAAAGAAATTGAAGAAAACATGGAAGACGAGGTAAGTGTGCGTGTGCGTGTGCGTGTGCGTGTGCGTGTGCGTGTGCGTGTGCGTGTGCGTGTGCGTGTGCGTGTGCGTGTGCGTGTGCGTGTGCGTGTGCGTGTGCGTGTGCGTGTGCGTGTGCGTGTGCGTGTGCGTGTGCGTGTGCGTGTGCGTGTGCGTGTGCGTGTGCGTGTGCGTGTGCGTGTGCGTGTGCGTGTGCGTGTGCGTGTGCGTGTGCGTGTGCGTGTGCGTGTGCGTGTGCGTGTGCGTGTGCGTGTGCGTGTGCGTGTGCGTGTGCGTGTGCGTGTGCGTGTGCGTGTGCGTGTGCGTGTGCGTGTGCGTGTGCGTGTGCGTGTGCGTGTGCGTGTGCGTGTATGTGTGTGCGTGCGCGTGCGTCTGTATGTGTGTGTATGTGTGTGTATGTGTGTGTGTGTGTGCGCGTGTACCGTTCTAAATCTAATTTTAAGACTCCGAAATCCAAGCTCTCCCTCCACCGTCTGCCAAGAGAAAACCTCCTGCAGGTTTTGCGCCTCGTAAGTCTATACCTCACTTCACATTTAACTTTCATTTTAGATGACAACGAAATCTCTCTGTCGGCTGCGTCAAACATCGAAAACCATGGATGCCATTGTCGAAAAACTTCGCTTTCTGCTCAGCAGGCCGAAAATCGACTCTCCCTGGGTTTTGCGTTATTATCGGGAAGATTCTGACGAGACCCTAAGATTTTACATTTATAATCTCAACAATTATAAATCTGAAGTAGAAGAGAGAGAGCTTGGTAGATTGGACTGCAGATTACATTGGAAGGTTTTCAACGATAAAACCGGAAAGAAAATCGAAGACCCGATTAAGCAACTGTCGGCTGTGCCTATTGGGTGGATAGATGTGGTGAGTTTAGAGAGAGATAGAGAGAGGGAGAGAGAGAGAGAGAGAGAGAGAGAGTAGAGAGACTAAGAGAAACCATTTCAGGAAGATCCTGAAGAATATGAGACTTTCGATGATGAGGATTATGAGGATTTCGCAAATCTTCGACTCAATGTCATCTGGCTGACCACGAACTGTAGTTTCACGCTAGAAATGCTCTCAGTCGTGAAATATCAGAGACTTTTTGATCACAGAGGTTTTCCGGACATCGGCAAATGGAATTTGAAGAATCTTAAGGTTTGTTTTTTTTCAAATTGCGTTTTCAACAAAACAAACTTTTTTCAGACTTGTCGAGAACTTACTTGGACTAGTGACTACTACTGCAAATTGAGAGCTGAGCAATGTCTTCCTCTTTTGGGACAGTTGGAAGCACTTTCGGTGGATTTCAACGTTGAGCACCACGATGACGACCCGAAACATTGGTTCACGTTTTTGCAGAAAATTTTAATGGTGCGTTCTTTTTCTTACATGCTATCCCTTCTACATGTTAAAGGGACGGTCAGTGGGTTTGGCTAAATTAAGAGAGAAAATTTTGCTGGTCATGAAAATATATATGACTGTGTGTCGAAAATTTACCGTTTTCGAGAAAATACGCTTCAAAGTCGGCAAAAACAGGTCTCCGTCTACAGAATTGTAGACGGGCAGTACGACCTGCGTGTCCGGCATTTACAAGGCATGCTCATGAGCCGAATTTCATTCTAATTGGCTGAGAGAGCGCTGGAAACGAGGAGGGTGCGAGACAATTTAGCATACTTAATTCGCATAATTTCCGACAGTAGATGAAATGAACAGCCTCCTCACTGCCCCTTTAAAGGGCTCGTCCTTTTCCAAATTGCATGCTAATGAGGACTTGGAAAGCATTTTGCGCATTACCGTTGGCTGGAGCGATGTTCGAGAAAATGATTTTAAAAGAAATGACTTGATTTGCATATTTCCTATTTTTAATTCGAAAAGACCCCTGACGGTCCTTTTAATCACCACTTATTCTTCCTTTCAGACAGTAACGGAGAGTAAAACCAAACCAATGCTGAAAACGATTCGATTGACTCGTCCGTACGCCCACGAAATGCACTTACCTTTGGAGCCCACCCACCTGTACGGATTTAAATCTTCTGAAGACGATGGTACGGTAAGTGAATTCTAAATCAACAAAAAACGGAGTGAGTGAGTGAGTGACAATTTAGTTAGGGACCAAATTGAAATTTTTACAGTTTGAAATTTCATCCAAAACCAAAGAGATATTTCGCTTTGAATGCCCGAAATTCAACCCGATTTTTGCATTGTCGCCGTGGTTGGGCGGGGTTTGTCTGACTCTGCTAAACAACGGACATGCTTTTGCCTGAATGCGGAATTCCTTTGTTTATGAGAATTTACATGTATATATGTTTTAAATTAATTTTTCATATTTTTCTCGTGTTTTTGGTACCAAAATTATCCCAGAAATAATAAAAATACAGGTTTGAATGGCCGTTTTCAAAAAAGGCTCGGTATACGGTATTTAGCAATAGAGCGAAGGTTCACCAATTTTGTATAAACTTGTATTTTAAAAATTATTTTGCGAGCGACGGGAAAGAGGAAATTTTCTATATTTTGTATTAGAATAAAGTAAAATATTTGAATAATCGAAAAATATAACGAAACTGAGTGCTACACGTCTATATCTGACAAAATCGAGCAAAATGCACAACGCATAGAAAGTAGTGGTTGAATACAACATATGAGCACAACTAACGCTTTTTTTCAGAATTAAATGTTTTAAAACAATAAAAACACTTTAAAGAAATGAAAGAATAATATATCCATCTTTCAATATCATTCTCATTTTTCAGAACCTGTTGAACTTCCATACCTATTCCTATCATATCCTTATCCTATCAACATGGACGGATCCTTTTCATAGAGCAAACATCATATTCCGTAAAATGAATTTATTTTTATCGAACTTTTATTTTTTTAGGAATCATTGGAACTGTTGTTTTTCGAACACTATTCTCGCGCCACTCTGTTCGAAGCTGTTTGGAGCTACTTCTGTCCCTTCAGACCTTTGGATAATGTTTTTGAAAACTTCATGAACGCATCTACGGATTCAGAAGCTTTGGAATACCTTCGTGAGGTTACGTCGCCTTTTGTGGAATTCAACAGTAGCCAGATGAAACCGATTCCAAAGAAGTTTGAATTCTTGTGATTGTCATTCTTTGAGAAAGAATAAAAGATTTTAAGTTTTATTTTCTTCCAATTTATCTCGAAAGGATGCCCTGAAGAGTGGCTATGGCCACATATAGCTGTCGCCAAAATGAAATCATATGTTAATACGCCGTCTCTGTAAGATTCGAGCGGCGGCCTTAAAGCCACTGTCTTTGGAAAAAGTTGATAGCACTAGAATTGGCCCAAAACGGATATATAACCTTCCTATGGGCCGTATAAACGATTTTGAAACTTTTAGGTCAATATCGATTTTTTGGCAATAGCTTTAGTCGTTGATACACCGAATCTAACCCTTGATTATTGAAACATTTGTGAACTTTCGCAAAGAACCCAACGCAAAGAACCAAAACCTCGAAAAAGTCAAAATTTGCGGTTTTTCGCATTTTTCGACCTTTGTCATATAAGGTTTGCAAAACGCCACTCTACTGGAAAGATGCATCACATTTTTTTTTTGCATGTTTTCGAAAAATAAAGTCCGAAAAATCTCATGACGAAAATCGACTTTGAATCTGAAATTTTCCATCGATTTGATCTGGAAAATTTACACTTTTGGTAGGTCAGAAATATTTGTTGAGTTAACCATAGACGATGTCTTATAGGGACAGTCAGGCGGGTTTCACAACATTGGATAAATTAGGAGAGAAAAATTCGCTGATCATGAAAATATATATGACTTATGTGTCGCAAGTTTACCGTTTTCGTGAAAATCCTCTCCAAAGTCGCCAAAAACGGGTCTCCATCTACAGATTTGTAAACGGGTAGTACGCCCTGCGTGACCTACATTTACAGGGCATGTAAATGAGCCAAATTTCATTCTAATTGGATGAGAGAGCACTTGAAATGAGGAGGGTGCAAGACAATTTAGCATATTTGATTCGCATAATTTCCGACCGTATCCGATGGAAAATGAAATGAAAACCCTCCTTACTGCCCCTTTAAGAACGGAAATGTGCAAAGCATGTTCTGTCTACTGATTAGACTACGAACTTCAATGTCAACAGAGGATCACTAGAACATTCTAATTTCCTTGGCATGATTCCAATTTGGTGAGAGCTATACGCCAGGAGGGGGGTAGAGCGAAATGCGCCAGCACTCCACCCCGTTGCTTCAATTCACTGGTCCCTTGGACCACCCATTTCATGAACAACAGGTACCCTTGAACAGTGACGTCACGTTCCCAGATACAACGGTGCATTGGTACCACGAACATATATTTACAAAGGTCCACGCCATGGACCACGCACAACAGGTAGCACTGGTCACAGGTAACACAGACCACTGGTTCCGCGAAATCAGGTATCACCAGTTACAGGTACCATCACAATGTCCTACGGATTACAGATACTACTGATCTGAGCCGCCTACCCAAGTGGTTACAATCAAAGTTTGAAGTGGCCGAAGGCCGCACACCCAAGCGGCCGAAGACCGCGTGCATAAACGGGCAAAAGCTGCCACCCTGAGTGGCCTTTTATTCTCCGCTGAAAACTTCATGATTTCCTCTACGGATAGACACCACAACTTTTTTTTCAAACTGATTTTCTTTATATGAAAGTAACATTGTTAAATGCGTGGGACTCTAAAGAGATCCTTTTTTGAAAAAATAAGTTTGGTTAAAGGGAAGGACCGCGTAAAAAAATATTTTCTGGACTTGTGCTAAAGGAGTAGATCTTAATCGTGTGATTCAGAAAAGTATCCCATTTTCTCCTTTTGAAGCAAAATGAACCAAATTAGGCGCTCCTGAAGTTTAGCCGAAAATATCGTTTGAATAGCGCGCAATTCTGCGTCTCCCTTTCACCCGCGCTCTCTCGCCTTTCTCTGCCGCGTACACCTGCACCCTTTGCATTGTTCGACCGTGCACACCTGCGCATGCTGCAGTCGAAAACATATAAAAGGGGTATGTTTCGGAATCGTGGCAACGGTATCTATTCAGTGAAGTTGTTATTACAAAGATTTGAAAAATCAATTTGACGAGGTCCTTCCCCTTTAAGCAGTAAAGTAAGTAAGAAGGTAAAGTACTGTGTTTGAATAAAAAAACGCATCAAATCTTTATTCTTTTTCCCGCGAACTACAAGTACCATGGACTTGAGCCGCCTACCTGAGTGGGCGAAATACACGATCACCGTTTGAAGCGGCCGAAGGTCGCGTACCTGAGCTGCCGAAGACCACCTAGCGAAGCGGCCGCAGGCCACCTACCCAAGGACCCAAGACTGGGGCGGCCGAAGGTCGTCTACCTTACTGACCAAAGGCCACAATTAGCGTTTCAAGCGGCAAAAGCCCTGTGTAGCGTAGCTTTGGCTTCTGGTGGTTAATGTGAACAATGGTGGACCACACGTACCAAGGACAGAAGGTACCACGTACAAAAAATACCGCTGGCCTTAGGCCGCACGAACAAGATGCCGGAGCGATCAGCCTTACCGATCGGTATTTTTCGGAATACAGTTACTACTGACAAAAGGCATAGACCGTTCTAGGTACCATGACAAAGAGGTACCACGAGTTACTCTTTCCAGAAATATAATGATCCACGAATGACCACAGGTCCCATCAAACCCGCCATTATCAAATTTTGCTCGTCACCGTTAGCCTTACCACTTTACCGCTTTGAATTTCATTTTCTGCCAAACAACCTTACAAAAAATTAGCGTTTTATTGCTTCGCATTTCTTTTGAAATTAACATAGCACTTGAGGTCCCGCTCCGCTAGTTGGTCTTCATTCAGAGAGCTTCATTTCTCGAGCTGAGCTCCCCTCTGGCGGTCAACTCCGTCAACTTCTCTTCATTACTGGTCGGTTAACTTCACATTATGAAAGTTTTTTTTGTTTTAGATGTCGAGGGAGCTAACTTTCAATAAAATTCCAAATATTTGGTGGCAAAATGACCAGTGAAGATCAAAGGGAGTGGAGAAATGCCTGCAGCTGTATATATACTAATTGTCCGGTATTTATAGTTTCAACGTGAATGTTTCCTTTGCTTTAATCCCAAAATTGGTGTGGAAACGTCGAAATGGTGGTAGGCGCCATAGTAGCATCGGTGACAGGCGCCCTTTCAGCCGCCACGCCCATGCAACATTCGCTGGGGATATAGCTCAGTGGTAGAGCGCTCCCTTAGCATGGGAGAGGTCTGGGGTTCAATTCCCTATATCTCCAAAACATTTTTGCTACTTTTGCTTTATCTGTTTTAACAGCTCTCATCTCTTTTTTGGTTCAAAACTAGGCCTTTCTTTTTCTACCATCACGTGCAACACTTTTAAACTTATTACTTTATTCGTGGTCTCTACATCTATACAAGTAGAGTCAATTATACAAAATGTACATATAGGAGACGAAGTGAGATCATATGGGGGCTAAAATCGACCATCTAGGCTAAAATTACAGTAATCAACGAATTTCTACGAAATTCTAAAACTGTAGGCCGATTTTCGCCCGGAAACGGCAGTTTTGGGAAGGTTTTTGGAGATGAGCAGGAATACAGGCAGTGGAAGTGACATCATGTACAGCAAATCGATCGATGACATCATCGTTCTCTGTAAATTATCGATTATTGGTCGAATTGGTGAGGGTAAACTCACCGTTTAGGCTTGTTTGGCTGCTCGGTGGGCCTCGTGTTTCACTTGACCAGAGACCACCCTGCGGCGACGGGCGGTTGCAATGTCTCTTTGTACACGGGGTTCGAAGGAGTCACGGATCGATTCGATCAGATGCTGGCTGGCGGGAATGGGGATTACCTAAATATCGATTGATTAGCTATCGGTTGGGCAATGCAGTCGGCGGCGGCCGCCAGAGATAAGCCGCACGCTGGGCCTACAGCGCAGTGCTTCCGTGGCGCAATAGGCAGCGCGTTCGGCTGTTAACCGAAAGGTTGGTGGTTCGAGCCCACCCGGGAGCGAAGCTTTTTTGTTCGCTAAGACTATTTTTTTTTCGAATAGTTGCTACTGGTCGATCTCTTTTACTATTTTGTAAAGTTACCTTTCCATCGCTGAAACATTGATCTTCCCTGGAGAGAAGGCACTTTCCACAGGTGGCTCGGCAGTTCTCAGCCATGAATTCGGCAGACTCTCCTCGGCACATGCCCACGTTCTTCCAGTTACCGCACTGGATGTGACGGTCGGCGCAAGCTGAAAAAGGATTCGTTTTAAGGCGAAATTGTAAGTGTAAACAAAATTTTCACTCGTTTTAAGCGAAGTTGTAAAGTGTAAACAAAATGAAATTTAGAACTTGGAATTGAAACCACCGTCTTCGGTTGTATAAAAAAAGTAGGTTTTTGGGTTTTCAGTGCGATTTGTATTAAAAGAGAGCACGAGTTGCAAAACAGCCTGCGCGCGCAAGTATCGATTGCCGCACGCGCCGCGCCGCAACGCGCGATTTGTTTGCTCGCCCCAGGGTGAACCACTTCTAGTCGTTCTACCCTATCGATTCGATTTTTAGCAAGAAAGTGGAATATTCTCTCGAAAATATCGAAATTGAACTCTGAAGTTCAATTTTGGAACAAATCTGATCTGTTTCACAGTGAAACTCACGGTCAGAAATGTTGTAGGTGGGATTGCATACTCCACAGCTGGCTGAGCAGTACTGCGACATGTACTCTGCAGATTTAGAGCAGTGGCCAGCGGCGCTCCAAGCTACACAGCAAGAATGCCTAAAAATCGATATTATTGATTTTCTTCTGGCATCAAATTGTTTTACAGTCGATATTAGTAAAACCAACCTGTTATGGCAGTTATTGAACAGGCTGGCGGCCATTTCAACCACTTTCGGCTTGGTGTCCTCAGGACGAGGTGCTTCCAGAAGATCGATCACTTCCATAGTTCCATTTCCCTTGGCGGTCTTGATTCCGTGCATTCTCCAAGCGGGACCTCCCTGAAACTCGCGTTATATTGATTTTCGTTGGGATTTTGAGTATTTCCTCAATGTAAATTGGAGTAAAACTCACAGCTGGAACGCATCGACCCCACCAGCAACGTCCTTGGTAGCAGGAATCCAAGTTTTCGAAACCACGACAGATTCCGTTCATCTTGATCTTAGCGACGCAGTGTGGGTAGCTAAAAATTGAGGCAATAGGTGTGTGGCGAAACAGGACGCGTTTGTTTACGGCGGCGGCGGCGTCTTTTCACCGGCGGCGCCCATGCAACACTCGCTGGGGATATAGCTCAGTGGTAGAGCGCTCCCTTAGCATGGGAGAGGACTGGGGTTCAATTCCCTATATCTCCAAGAGTTTTTTGCTTCCTTAGTTTAGACTGTTTTGATAGGTTGTATCGCAAACTGATCACTTTTTGACTTTGATAATTTTTGAACTTGGAAAATTAGCACGAAATGAACGTTGCGGCGTGAAACGATCCATTTGAAACCTTTTTCTCTACCGAATGTGCTTAAAACTTACCCTCTGGTGTCACAGAAGAGGTAGGCGGATCCACAGTTGGGGTTCTGGTGACTGCAAGTGGGGCGTGGGGCGTAGCGGTACATTTGGTCAGTGTAGGAGTTTGAGAGACCTTGAAAATTGTCATTTTCTTTCGATTATCAAGAAAAATCACTGTACACATCTAGCTTTTCACGATATCATTCATTAAAAAGTATGACACCGCGGTTGGCGCAATGCGCACGGCGCAGCAGAGCGCTAGAGGTCGAGGGTTCGACCCCCGCCGCTATATATCTCCAAATTCGCTTCACTTTTCACTAAATGTCTATATTTTAAAGTTGATCTAAGCTGTGTTTGTGTTTAATACATTTTCAAATTATTTTTTCGGGCCACTTACCATCGCGGTTGATCAAGTAGGGGAAGGGACGCATGTTGGAGTAGCTGAAGTGTTGCCAGTTAGCGCAGTAGCCGTTATCATTAGCATAAGCCTGAAATTTATTGATTATTGATTTTCTTGATTGTAGTACTGATTTTTTGGTGAATTGGAAACTTACAACTTCGCGGAGCCATCTGGGCTGCTTGAGCTGGCGCCACAGCTCCCAAAGGTAGTCGACGAAAGAGTGGTGCATGAAGAAAATGGGCTAAAATTTTTGTTTCATATAAATAAATGTGGATTTCTACCTCGTTGGCAGAAGTGCTGGGCGGTTTCATGTCTCCTCCGATCCAGAGATGGATGTTCGAGTGAATGTACTCGATAGCTCCGTAGTTGTTGGGGAAGGGGCAGCCTAAAATTGGTTTGAAGGTATTGTTAAGTTATTTGCGTTTGTTTGTCTAGAATCTAAACCCAAATCCAAAAGGCAAAAAGAAAGGTCCCGGGGAGATTTGAACTCCCGTCGCAGGATTCAGAGTCCTGAGTGCTAACCGCTACACCACGGGACCGGCGAGTGCATCGTTTCGCGGCCGAGTGACCTATCATCGCCCGCCGCGGACAACACACACCGCCGCTCAAAAATTGCAAACATCGCGTTTTTGAATGGGAATGGAGGAATCTTTTGTTCTTTTTTTACCTGCAGTGGGTGCTGTGTAAGCCATTGTGTTCTCGATAGAGTTCTGGGCCACGATTGTGTTGACTTGTTGTTCGTTGAAGAGAGATCCCTCAGCTCCCAACTGACGAAGGATGTTTCCGCGACCCTCCAACGTAGGCCAGTATGCGAAAGGACCCTGAAATACCGTTTTATAGCGTTTATTTTCTAATTCAAGCTTTTTTTTGTTGCAAAAGCCAGCTTTTTATCACAATTTTTTTTTGAAATCTTACTTGTGGGTCGGCTTTTTCTTCCAAAGATCAGTTTCTAGTGATAAAAACTCAAAAACTGACAATTTCCGAGTTCTTTTCAAAAAACCGGTACCTGAATGACGTTTCCATAGAGATCAGTCTCTCCCGCGAAGAGATTCGAGAACATGATTGAATCCCTGGGGTCGGGCAGGTAACCGTCCATCACACTGTCCCAGTAAGGAACGGCAACGAGAGGATCCACCATCCTTAGAGCGATTTCAACTCTGAAACAAGGATGAGTTTTAGAAAGAAGGTTTCCGACGGTGGTGAGCAACGCGGCGCCTGTGGAAAAAGCAGCTGCGATTGGGCTACCAGCGTGCATCGGTGGTTCAGTGGTAGAATGCTCGCCTGCCACGCGGGCGGCCCGGGTTCGATTCCCGGCCGATGCAATTCTTTTGCTTTTTCGAACCTCATCATGGAAAGTTTATGTAGAGCGACTTTATTTTTCGAAACATGTTTCTATTTTACTAGTGTAAAAAGGCTGGAAGACTTTAGGACTTTGAAACAACCAACCTCTTGAGGTACTCCCTGTGCCAAGGCAGGAAACCAGGTCCAGAATGCGCTCCAGAGCCAACTCCGACCTTTAAATGAAGAATTAATTAAAGGTCCATTAAGGTAATCTCACCTCCAAATGCTGCCTGCTGAGCCTATCGTACTCTCCATTTCTCTTCAGGGTGTTGAGAGCATTGTGCCATCTAAAAAGGGCGGTAAAATCGAATTTTCGAAATTATCGATTACCTTCCTCTCTCCTCATCGGTCAGCATTCTGTACTCTTTTCTGTAGGCCATGTCCAATCTGACTCCATTCGAAAGAATGCAGTTGGGGCCTTGCATGCGACCCTAAAATAAAATTTCATATTTCACGTGGTGAAATCGAATGCTATTTTCTTAGTTTTGTCATTTACCGCATTTGGTATTCAAATTCGAGAAACTTACGTTGAAGAATGGGCAAAGACAAGCCATGGTCATACAGTCATAAGGATGGTATGCAAATTGACCACGTGCATTTGCAGGAACGGGAATAGGAGTGAGCCAGTTGGGAGGACCTCCAGGACGGTTTACAACCTTAAATTTGAATTTACTGAAGTTTATTAACAGTTAAGCTTGAATTTGAGGTTATCATTATGCTCGTTACAAAAATGCAAAAGATTATTCCGTTGCCGGGAATCGAACCCGGGCCTTATGGGTGAGAGCCATAAATCCTAACCACTAGACCACAACGGACATGACAACGGACAGACGCGCGCTGGTGATATAATCGGCGGCGGGTGGCATAGTGTAAGCAAAGAGTGGCGCCCACTGTTCGAGAGGGAAAACGAATAAAACCACAACTAGTTATTAATGCTTATTTTAAATGAAAAATTAGTTGAGTCATTTTAAAAGTGAAGGACTAACCTGATTTCTCATTGCCTGTCTTGTGAGCCTTTTCCTCGCCTCTCGGTCCATTTTGTAGTACATAAGGCAGGATTTCTTGATATTGGCGTTCGGAGCATCGGAACAATCCCTGGGAGGCTCTTTTTTGAGCCTATGTGTGGAATTCCGGCTCACGCCGGCTGCGGAAGCTGCACAGATGAGAGAGCACAAAGAGAGCGCTAATAAACGCATCTGAAATCGATTAGTTAAGGAAATGGATAACCAATTAAGTGAGATAAAAGAGAATGTCACATTTAAACAGAGAAAAGTCAGCTTTTGAAGAAACTCTGCAATTTCACGTAATTCGGAGGCTTTTATAACGAGAATTGAGACGCAAGACGAAGGAATGACGGGCGTTCTGATTCAGAAGCGGCGAGAATTGGGAGAAGAATGGGAAGAAAGAGGTACGAAACTGTCAAAAGTAGAGAATTTCATCATTCTCGAATTAGTAATCGTCATTTTTCGCTGTACGGTTTTGTTTTTAGCGAGAATTGGCTGTTCTCACGTTTTCGTGAAATTCGAGGTCTCTTATCAGACAAAAAAGTTGTAGGAGTTACAGTGCTCAGAAAAAGAAAGAAATTTGGTTTCAAAGTGAATTCACCAAAAGCAAAACTTTTGACCACTGAGCGGATCGAACGCCCAACCTTTCGATCTGGAGTCGAACGCGCTACCATTGCGCCAAGCAGTCACGTCTGCTAGGCCAACAGCCGTCATAGATGACCCCGCCGCATTCAATGACCATTGCCGAGATAGCGGCGCAAATGGCGCAAACACAGTCGTTCTGAACCGATTGCTGATGGGATTTGATCGTTTTTTTCAAGGTAAAGAAACGGAAGTAACGATTTCCTTCTTTTTAAGGGTTTTTAAATTATAAGGTAGGCAAAACTTTTGAGAAGAGTTGGGCTAAAATGTAACTTTTCACCCAAAAAATGAATTTAAAAAAAAGAAGATATTGCTAGAACTTTGCAAAAAGGAGTTTCCATGCTAAAAACGAACATTTGAATAGGCACAGGGTGTGGCGATCACTGGTCACCGGCCGCAGTTGAAGGTCGAGGGGTGAACCCATAACTCAACTGATTTAAACACCAAATTTAACTGTATTTCGGCCAATTTTAACAACTTGCTGTAATTTTAAACGACAAGTAATGGAAATTTCGTTTTAACCGCTTTCAGGCGCGCCAGTTGCCCGTCACACTTGTTAGCGCACCTCCCGCCGCAATTGCAGGGGAGGTAATTAGGGTGGAATGGCATAGCTTATGGAGTAGTAAACTATAATTGCAGGAGATTTGACTTTCCTGCCGAATTTGGAGAATTTTTATTAGAAATGTCACTTTTGGGCTGTTGTTGCAATGTTCTTAAGTGTGTTAGGGGGGGGGGGGGGGTAATTGGCGCCATAAGACGCCCACACTCATACAAAAGTGCGATTTATGTCAGTCTGTAAGAAAAATGCCTTAGAAAGGACCACAAACGACGAATTCGGGGGCATACATTTAGAGTGGGAACCGCCGCAGGGGGAAAAGGCCCCGAGCAGCGGGCTCGCTGAACTTTGGGGGTGGGGGGGGGGGGCGGCGCCGCGGTAGGTCACTATAAATGCCACTATGAGCTCTGTCAATGAAACCGGGCTGGCCCGAAAAGTTATAATGCAATCGGACCGGCTTAAGCTCACCGCGGTTGCCAGGAAGAGACCCTTTTGAACTTGAAGAGTTGATGTGATGAGATATACCCCCTAAATTTCAAAAAAAAAAACAAACACTGATAAAACCCCCATCTGGGCATTTTGAAAGAATATAGGACAGTACTGTAACCGAGAATTGCACGGTGTGTCCGTCGCGGGTCGGTCTGACTGGGGAAGCTTCACGGCGCGTCGCCGGTGGTGCGATCGCCTTGGGTGAAGTTCAGTCTCGCCCCGCTTTTTAGTGTTTTGTTGTATTGTTGCAGTGGGAAAACAGCATTCCTGCCACCGGCCCGCGGTCGCACAAGCACTACAACGAAGGTCAAGCGTGGCAAAGCGCAAAAAGCGTCCGAGACATGTTCCCCCTCGGTGCCATTGTTACTGCCCGCCGCAGGGCACACACAAAAAGCAAAAAAGAGAGCCCGGCGTGATCTCGCGAATAAGAGAAAGAAAGGGGAGAATGGTCTTCTGACAGGAAACTAGCGGCAAAACTGGTAAAACCCCCTTGATTTTCGATTTCGCAGAGAGCAACCACGCCCCACTCTCTAATCAACTTCCCCGCCAGATGAATTCAGCGAGCATCGGTGGTTCAGTGGTAGAATGCTCGCCTGCCACGCGGGCGGCCCGGGTTCGATTCCCGGCCGATGCAATTCTTTTGCTTTTCGGTTTCGAAGTTTCACTGGTGTTATCACACGCTGCCACAGGCGTTTCTGAACCGGTCGCCCGACATTTCTCTTTCTCTTCATCACAAAGTCGAGAAACCACAAAGCGACATCACAACAACGTTGCCGACCTTGTTGATGTAGACTTTCCCTGTTATTTACGGTCACTTTGACCGTTTCCGCCGTCTCGCAATGGTAAACTTTGCTTAAATTAAGTAATTTTACGCAAAATTTTCGATTCGGTGATTTCCTGGTGGCCTTGGCGAAAATAGAGAAATGTCACGTTACTTGTCGGCTTTCGGTATGTTGCACGACGTGTATTGAATGGGAATTACTTGTTCGATGACGCGGGAAACCGAAATATACCAAAAGGGGAAGAAAAAGCACCCAAAATAGTATAGGGAACTAAAATGTTTCGTGAAAATCAATTTTTTTTTTTAGAATTTACACAATGGTGCAGTGGGAAAGTACAGCCTTGGAAAATATGCGACCAGGGTTCGGATCCAGCCAAAGGCAGGCCTTTTTTCTTTTTGTAGATTTTTGGTTACTCTAGTTTTAACGTTGTAATGGTCTCTCACTATCTTTTTCTTGTTGAAATAAGCATTTTCTGCCCTTACGCAGGCGAAAGATCGAAATTTTCGCGCAGACAATCTCGTTTGCCATTGAAACATCACACAAAGACGTGGAATTTCGCCGCAGGCGACCGCAAAGTGCATACGACGCAACACTGTGTTAAACTGATAGTGTAAACCGTAGCATTTGCCATATTTTATCTCAAATTCTGCAGGGTTCGTTGTGGGACACAAAATATTTATTTAGCGCAAGAAATACGGAAGGAAAAATATTAGGCTACACAGGGGATAAGAGAACTTTCAAAATAAGAGTAGGATACTATTCCAAAAAGGCAAAAGAAGTAGGGGGCACCCGGAGTTGAACCGGGGACCTCTCGATCTGCAGTCGAATGCTCTGCCACTGAGCTATACCCCCATGTTGACCATCGCGGCGCAGGGCGATAAAAGGCCAGCGCACGGCTGTAGTTTAGAGATGGTAAATAGAGATCCGACCACGGACTATCCAAGTCTTTTGGGCAAACGCGAAAACATAATGATTGAAGCAAAAATGACAGCAAAGCCTAAATTTTCAATGGAAGCTTAAGAGAAAACCAGGGAAAAAATGGGCAAAACGAATAAAATAGCAAAAGTGCACCCAGCTCGGGTTACTGTAGCTAAGAAACATAGAAAGTGTAGAATTGTGTTGAAATGCCTGGGGCATTGGCATTGTGGCCTCAGGCAACAGGTTTGCCGTTATATAGGGTTCGGGGGTCGAGAGGGGGCGGGGCGGCGCACCGTGCCATTGTAAACCCGGGGGTCAAGAGTTTCATAAAAACGAGTAAGGTACGTGATTTTTCAGGGAACTAGATGAAAATTACTCGATTAGGCGAAAAATTTGAATTTCGTGGCCCCGCGCGCGCCGGCCGTTTTGCAACAATGGCGCAGGCGGTAGGAGGGCGACTTGGTGAGCAAATAGCCGAAGGTTCGAATCCTTGAAGGCAAAACTTGGTTTTAAACTTCTAAATTGTACTTTTGTAACACTCTAACTTAGAAATTGCAAAGGGGGAAGAAAGTGGAGACTGACCGGCCGAGGCGGGTGTGTTTTGAGTTTTCAAGTGGCAAGTGAGACGAGAAAAGGAGAGTTTCCTCATTTGTTGACACGGCTATTTTTAGAAAGTGAGAGCTTGATACAACTACTTTGGAGAATTACTTGAAACGAGACACTAAAAGCACTTTAGAGGGGAAATTTTCAAAAACAGAACAATCTTTTCGAAAAATTTACGATCAATTTGCTTAAAGGAGCAATTTTTAATTACAGAACGTTTAAAGAAGGGAAAATTGGCTCTTATGCCAAGTGGCGCAGTACAAAAAGGCGCGCACCGCACACACGACACTGGTTCGATCCCAGCCGACAAAATGACTAAACTGACTATTTTAATTTGTGTATTTTTGCAAAATCTTTGTTTCTATTTTACCTTATTAAGATTCACAGCTAAAAAAATAAAGGATTTAGACCGTTATCTCGAGCATAGTGTTGGAAAATATTCTAAATTTTGACTTTATCTGTATATAAAGGTGTTTTTGTAGGGATAAACTCAACAATGAATATTTTACACTGCAAAGTGAAACATCACGTTTTAGAAATTGTAATTTCCGTTTTGCAGAATATCTGTAAACTAGAGCACGCTATTGATAAAAATAATAATTTCATAAATTTCAAGATTTAAATAAATTTTCCGTACAAAAAGAATGAAAACAAGGATTTTGCTTTTATCAGAGGGCAAACCTATCTGTAAACTGGAGTGTTACGTTGGAAAAAAAGCAAATTTTTCTATTTTTTACTCCCTACCCTCATTTTGTTCTTAATTCATTCTATTTTTCCCTGGAAAGTTCATTGAATAAGTAAATTTTCCATTTTCTTGAATCAAGCAAATGACCATGTTCAGTTTCGGTCGACCGTCGAGCATTAAGTTGGAAAATTTGCAGATTTTGGAACCATTAAACGGTAATTTCACATAATTTTTTACCTTTGTTAGATTTACGACTTCGTTCCTTTGTTTCTCTGTTGTATTTGTTATCAAAATGACCGTCCACGCCCAGTTCCCGCCATTTCGAAACTTCAAAAAGCCATTCAAATCGTTTTTCCTCTTCAGAAACTCGTCGTTTGTCGCACTTCGACCTCGCCGTCTTTCCACTTTTTCGGAAAAGCGCGTGAAATCTGAGTCGCGCCCCGAAGTGACACTTCTTTGTCGAGATTCGCCCCAAGGCCATCTATCCCCCGCATTTCTCGACGGCAGCAGACACGTTGATGACCAAATCACGGCATGCCCCTGCCAAATACTGAAAAACAGTTGCCTTTTTCGTTGAAACGACTCGAACTTGACCCACTTTTACGCTCAAAAGGTAAATAAAATTGTTCTATAAATGATTAGAAAGGGGCAAAAATTTGCACGGAGTGGGATTTGAACCCACGCCCTCATACGAGGACCAGAAGACCCGAACCCCGCATTCTCGCAGGAAGCTGTCGCTTGAGTCTGGCGCCTTAGACCACTCGGCCATCCGTGCACTGGGAGCGCTGCCGTGTTTGTGCTTGACAACAGCGGCGGCCTGGCGCCGGATCTATACTGCACAGCTGAGAAGCGATAACAGCGGGCAAAACAACGCTTTTTCACACCAGGAAACGCCAAAAAACCAAACTATAGATGAATCTGCACCGTTTTAAACCGTTATCACATCTGAAGGTCACCCCTGGGTTGAAATCACTCGTTTTTCCTGGAAAACAGTGAGAAAAGGTACATTTTACACCTTCTGTCAACTTTTTAGGTCACCAAAAGGTCTCATTGTCCTCTTTCCGGTCCCGTTGTGCTGTCCTCCTCTCCGCGGGAGACTTATTATGAAAAAGCCGCAACTGAGGCTAGCGACCTTGATTTTCACACGCCCCGAGACGTCTAAGTTGCGAGATTATATCAGTCTCGAGACTTTTGAACTTTTTTGAAAGATTCGATGGAGTTGCGAGATTAACGGACACACGTAGTCACATGGTCACGCGCACTTTCGAAGTTACGCGTTCAAACGCGCGTTCACTTTCTTACGTGTCTTTAGACCTTTCTGCCTATTACTGTAGAAGCCATAGGCTATGTGAGGATTTCAGAGATTACCGTAGGTTTTGACTTTCCAGGAGTCTAGTTTCCCGCACACGAGCTTACGGCCTCACATGCTTACGCTCTCGCATGCTCACGCCCACCGCACTCACATGCTCACGTGCTCACTCAAAAACACGCATTATCAGATAACTGTATGTGATAGTGTACTGAAGGCTAACACTATTGTAGTTTGCTCATCCCTACCGTACACCGTACTACAGTTCATCTACCGTAAATTTTCACACGGTGGGCGGTATATTTCCAGAAATACGGTAAGTTACTGATACTGTAGAAACCGTAGGATTACGGTAGAAAACTCGATAAATCGGTAGATCGTATTACGGTAATGATCAGAGGGCTACGGTATAGATGAGCTGAGCATATTGTAGAAATACGTTTCATTTGGTAGAAATATTGTAGAAATACGGTAGACACCGTACTGTGGGCTACCGTAAGACCACCAAATTACGTTAATTACAATTTTGCACAAAATGTACTGTATAAATTAGCAAATTCCATTTACGGTAGTAGTCTGCCGCATACGGTGGATTCGCATTGTCACACTGTGGATTACTGTCGCTGTTTCCAAATTCAGATTACGGTATAATTTATTCAGTTAATGATTTTAGATAATTTTTACTTTAATAGATAGTTTTTGTATTCTTCACTTTCTGTTATCACATCTTTCCATGTGTTATGTCTAGAGTTGCTAAAAGTCGCCGCCCTGCGACCGTTGCCCAGATTTTATCGCGATGTTTCAAGAAAAACAAGCGAAAATAGCGAAAGATGTTTACAAATAGTATGTTTTCGGACATACGGACACACCTGAACTTAATTGTTGGACAGTAAACGACCTCGCTTTGCAAAATTGCTGACAACCGGCTGGTGAGAGGGTTTTTGGGATCATTTATGGCTGATGTAGTTAGTTTTTCGAAAAATTACATGTCTCTCTCTCACTCTCTCTCTCTCTTTCACTCTCTATCTCTTTCTCTATGAGGAGCTCAAGGGGGGAGGGGGCAGCCGCCGTTGCTCAAAGGGGATAGCGCCCACGCCCTGGCCCCTCTTCTCTCCCTGTATCCCTGTATTTCTCTTTCCTCTCTTTCTCTCCTTATCTCTCACATCTCTCTATCTCTTCTAGATACATTTTCCTATCTCTCTGCCCCCCCTCTCTCTCTCTCTCTCTCTCTCTCTCTC